>JABTXL010001191.1:6189836-6262986 GCA_025134845.1 Neodon shergylaensis
AGAGAGAGAGAGAGAGAGAGAGAGAGAGAGAGAGAGAGAGAGAGAGAAGGAAAGAGAGAGGGGGGAGAGGGAGAGAGAAGAGGAGAGACAGAGGGGGGAGAGAGAGAAAGAGAGAGAGAGAGGGAGAGAGAGAGGGAGAGAGAGAGAGAGAGAGAGAGAGTAACAGGAACAGTTTTTAACTCAGCTGCCTGGTCAAGTCATGATCACAGAAGTCCATTTCTATATGTAGCCTTCATCAAACAGTATCTACTCCAAGTCTTCAACAATTGATTGATTTAGAGTAATTGATAAAGACTAGTTTGTGAATATCCTCAAAGGACAGAAAAAGGTGTGTCTTTTCAGACATTTAATTATTCCTAAATTTGAAGTAATAAAATGCTAGTTACCTTGATTTGATCAATACACACTGTATACATGTGTTGAAATATTTCACTATCCATTATAATCTGCTCACTTATGTGCCAGTCAAAAACTTTTAAATACTAATATGACAAGTTGCTTAATACTTTCTTGTGGCATCTTTATGATGGCATATATTTAATTTCATAACAATGTCAATTAATGTTTAAGGGAAGCATAAATGGTGATATTGGGTTGAGGATATGGTTCAGTCAGTAAAATGCTTGTCATACAAGCATGAGGGATTGTTTGGACCCCCAGCACTATGTAAAAACCAAGTCTTAGCAGAACATGCCTTTTATCCTTGTAACAGGAAGCAGAGCAAAAGGATCACTGAAACTCCAGGTATAGCTCTTGCAAAACCAGTGTTCAGTAAGAAATCCTCCCTCAAACAATTAGATGAAGAGCAATAAGAAATTGATCCCTAGCCTCTACATAAACACACATGCACATAGACACAAACATGCACACACACACACACACACATTAAGTCTACAGCATTTTCCACTGTATTCAATAGTTGTTTTAATAAGAACTATAATGAAACAAGAGCATAAGAGAATTTAAAGACAAAGCAAAATTAGGAAAACAGATAAATTGTAAACATAAGCTAACTATATTGAGATTATATTTTCCTGGTAATGTAGTGATTTTTTATGAGTATTCATTTAGGTTATACAACAACAACAATAACCCAGCAGGAGGTATGGAAGCAAATATCACTATTGGAGGTCAGAACAAAAAGAGATATTACCCAGAGTTAAGTATTTATTTTCTCTAAGTAAATAACAGCTGTCCCTGATGTTTTAGAAGATAAAATAAACATATAGGAATATAAAAACATCACCAGTTCTGACAATAAAAGTAGAAAACATGCACAAGCAGCCCACAGCAAATTAATGTTTTTGATCACAAGAAAAGAAAATGATTTGAAAGGATTATTGGGAAGAAAGATATGTTAGAAACAAAGGAAATATGTTGAATGAAAAACCAATCACTGCATATGTAACACTCTTTATTTTTTAGTGCTACTAAGCCCCTCATGACTCATTATCAGAAAGTTCTTGGTAATGCATAAAAATAAAGAAATAAGCATTAAAAGAGTCAAAAGTACAACTTTATAGACTAGGGACTGGAGAGATGGCTCAGTGGGTAGAGTGTCTGTCCTTCAGCATGAGGACCTGACTTCGAATCCCTGGCTCTCATGTAAAAAGCCAAATGTGAGGGGGTTCCTGGAATCCTAGTACTGGGGAGGCACAGACAGAAGAATCCTTGCTTCTTGGTCAGAAGGCTTTGCATAGTAGATGAGCTCTAGGCTCAGGGAGAGACTCTGTCAATAAGATTGAGGAAGACACCTAACAATGAATTCTGGCTTCCACAGGCATGTGCACACCCATACACGTACCCTTACATGAGGACATGTACATGAATATAACACAAGCACAAAAGTCCAGATGAAATATACTCCTGATAATTAAACATTGTTAATAAATTCATGCGGATTTGAGAAAGAGGGGGAAGTGACAGAGAAGAAGAGAGAGTTCAATTCGATAAAATGTGATTAAACTTATGTTCAGTGCTGTACTACTCAAGAATATCCCATCTAAGTGGCTCACAGCTAGCTTCATGGCCGGCATAGTGCTGGGCTTAAGTGGGTCCTGTGGGTTCTCAGTTATTCAGCAAATGAAAGCTGACGAAGATAGAGCAAAAAGCTTATGCACAAAAGCTGTGCTCATGAATTCCTCAGAGTAGCTTAAGTCAACAAACTGAGATTTATCACGTGTGTTTCCCCATCATTGACATCTTTCAATACTAATTTCTGAAAATCACAGCTTGGAACAGCTCAGTTCTATTTTTTCAGGTTTTTGTTTGTTTGTTTTTGTCTTTTCGAATGACACAGAATATATGTGTTCATGCATAGATTTTTTAAAAAATTAAGCTCATTGATAAGAAGGATTCACTGTTAAAGTGTTCTGTGTTGAGGATGACATTATTATTGCTATGTCATACAGTCGCATGCAGCTCTCCATGTGAGTGTCTGGCACTGTACTCATGAACCTGTCCTGTGCTCAGGGAAATGCTCTCAGAGAATCTAACTTCTGCACTGAGCTCAGGCAACTGTTGTTTTGAAAACTGCTTCGGCTTTGCATGATCAACACACATACATACTGAAAATGACGCCTACTTCACCAACACCCCAAGTCTATTCTATCTTAAAAAGATATAATTGACAAATTGACTGTGGCTCTCACCTTTTCACATTGAAAACTATTGGTTTGCATCGTGCCTGAAGCTCCTTCTATCAGTTCAAGAAGGTAAATATGGGGCTGGTAAAGAAAGGTGCTTGCCCCTGAGCGCAGTGAACTGAGGTGGATTCCTGGCTCCAAAGACAGTAGAAGGAAATAACCAACTCCTTAATGTTTCCTCTGACTTCCACAGATACAAAAATACACAGTAAATTAGTGAATACACAAGAAAATAAAAATTACTTTTAAGGAAGGCATATATTAACTTAGAAAAAGAATCTCCATGAAAAATAGTCTAGGTCAGGCTGGCCTGGGCACATGTGTTTGCAGAATTTTCTTCATTGTATTAACAGATGTAGGAAGATCTGGTCTGTTGTAGATGGCATTCCTCTTGGGTTTGTCTCTTGAAGTATATTAGAGTGACTACAATGAGCTGAATAGCAAGCAAACACACATTTATTTCTGTCTGCTCTTGATTGTGGATATGATGTGGAGAGCTATGGAAAGTATGTTGCCTTAACCTATCACTACGAGAGACTGTAAATCGGAATTGTGTGCTAAAATAAACTCTTCCTATATATCTTCAAACACCTTTCAAAATAACAGGGGTATAAGACTATCAAAGTTTGGTTGTCCATTTAAGGTTTAAAGACAGAGAACTTGTGTCCTATGACATCCAAAACACCTACAACGCCATTTGAGAAATACCATTTTTCAAGAAAATAAAATTAAGCCTATTTTTTTTACATAACTTTAAAGGTTTAGAACCCCCAGGACAGTGTAAACATTTTTAAAGGAATTTTGGGGATCAACTTAGACCAGTACTAATCAAAACTCTCTCTCCATGTACCAGGTCCAGACTGTGCAACATTTAAATAGGCGGTTCCCTCTCAACTACAATGACCCACTGAACTGTTGAATTGTTGCTTCAGCTCTGTGTGTTCATTCAAGCCTTCTGATCCCCTTTAAATTGTCAGGGGACAACTGTTAAAAGAACATAACTTTGTTTTACACTTACATTTTTTTAGTTGCTATAGTAGACTAAAGTTACATTGTTTTATGTTACAAGTTCAAGATCCCCATCTGTTACTTAAAGTAAAAGGGGGAAAAACTTATGGAAGTTTTACATTAAACCTTTTTTGGGTTGAGAAGTAACAGCATAAAAAATGATCAATTGAAATCTCTTGGAATTTCAACAGAGATGATATTCTTTGGAAGTATCCATGAGACCCCTGGAGGATGTATCCATGGCAGCCCCTGGCCATTGGATGCTTCATGACACCTGAAATTGGTCTTTTGTCCTCTTGGTCCTAATTTTGGGGGAACCTGATTGAAATATCTCTAGATCATTTTAACATTTCCTTCCTCAGATTCAGGATTATTTTTCCATTCTTCATACCTCCGTTTATTCATTTTTAGGAAAGACAACAAATACCACACATGTTTAAGAAAATGGCTGAAAGAGAAATGGTTTAAGAGTCAGTCAGATCTGGTAACTATCCTCATGATAAAGCTGATTGAGTTGTGGAAAACCCTGTGTGATAGACAGAGACTGAATCAGAGAGTGATTCTACCAGCAGACCAAGTAGCACACTCTGCTCAGTCATCAATACAGCATCCCTGTGATTCAGAAGAAATTACTGTCCAACCCTTCATTTACTCAAAAGGAAATGGCTGGGAGATCTATTTTACTGCCCCCTGAATATTTCCAAGCATGGTCAAAGCAATATTATATAGAAATGAACCCTTCCTATCACCTGCTTTATTTGTTTTCATATATTAGCCCCTTTGTATATTTAGATGACATGAAACGCACTTAAATCAACCTATCTCATAATATCCCTCTAGGACTTAGCATTTATAACTGCTATTTATAATTCAGTCTCAGCTGTATCAAGCCCCTGGCCCTGGGAAGAGAAAGGAAATGGAGTTCTTCTCCCATTCTAAATACTAGCTCTGCACATGGAATAAAATCACAAAGCTATTTTTAGGAAGTCATATGTCAACTGATAAGAAAAGCCTCCCCTCTTTAAGACAAAAATGGATATGAATATAATTCAGATGTCTACAGACCCTTAAATAACCAACCTATAAAACTGACAACTTGTCTTTGGTTTAGGTGAATATAGTAAGTGCAGTTATATCTACTGTTTTGGAATGGCCAAGAGTATCATTTATTTCCAGACAAGCTTCAAAATGTACTGGCATCACTCAACTGTGTGTGAAGGACAATGTTCACGTGTTTTGTTTCTCTGGTAGAGTTGACGATTGAAATGTCAGTTCTGCTATTGTCTACCCAAATATAAACATGCCACAAAGTTCCATGAGAATCATTTTGATGGAAAGGGAAAATAAAACATAATTTTAGTCTTATGATCTAATACTTCTGAGCCTTTAATTGTTCATTGTTGTGATAAAGATTTAGTTTCATCTGATCCATTTAACACATCTGGAAACAAAAGCAGTTTGGAAACCCTATAATGTCCAATATTCTCCCTTCTCTCTCGCACCCTTTCTTCTGTCCATCCTTGTTAGTGAGTCACTATAAAACAGTGATGTAAGTTTAGAGCAATAAACGTGCATTACCCATGGAGGTTGGAGGAGAGAAATGCAGCTCAACCTGTCACTCCAGAGCTATGGAACCATTTAGCTTTTAGTTTGCATTTTCTCTTTACTTCCTAGTATCCTGATTTTAATTATAACTTTTGGTAAAATCTGAAAACAAGTACTGATTTCAGTAGAGGACTTGATTGTATTAACAAGTTTGTCAATAGGCATAGGCAGCGGGGGATATTCCTCTGTTTTTAATTCTCCCCTCCTTCACACCAAGGTCATTTTTATTTCTGCATTCCATAATGTCCAAAACTCCAAGTATTATTTTGGTGATGGCAGCAATGGCAACAAAAACAACATTCCACAAGAGTCTAAACATTGATGGATGAAGGTCTTCATCTCCTTCTTTTCCCTCATCCCTTCCTCCATCCAATTGCACCTTCCCTCAGCTCCTGTATTTTAATTCACGTCAAATACAGACAGCATCGCTAAAGGGGTCATCCAGGGACACACCTGACAGGTCATATGATGATAATTCTGCAAATGAGGGATTGCATAAGTCTGACTTTGCTTCTGCTCTTCCGAAGGCTTTCAAGATGCTCGCTTTTCTCAACAAATCTTGTTTTGAGGGGACTGAGAAGCCTAAAAGCACGAGCACTATTTAAAACACTGCAGAGCTTGCAGGCTTTACACTGATGGTACCATTATTCTTGAGTAAACTCCCCCTTAAATCGCTGCAAGCTTTTAGTTAACTTTTAGAGTCCTGATAAAACTGACTCAGCTCGTTTTGTCAAGTTGTTTTGTGGCTTTGATGGAAAGGATATTTGTAAATGTCTTTATGCTCATACCTCCACTAATAAGATACATGCAGAGATATATATCTTCCATGATATTTAAAACAGCTCTTTACTATAATCCCTCCACTCTACTGCCACCAACAGCCCATCTCACTCCCTATCCCACCCCTGTCGTGGAATATTCTCTTGGTACATTATGAAACTATGTCACTCTGATTGGTTTAATACAAAGCTGAATGGCCAATAGCTAGACAAGATTTCCTAGCAGAAAGGATACTGGGAAAAAGAGAAAAGGCCATGAGATGTAGAGCAAACAGGATGGACACTATGGAGATGAGGGAATGTAGCCATGAAGCAGAAAGAAAGTAATAGAAACGGGATAGTTTAAGTTATAAGAGTTAGTAGAGACAAGGCTATTGGCCAAGTTTTCATAATTAATAATAAGTCTGAGTTATTATTGGGGACTGATGGTCCCAACAAAAATGTCCAGCTGCATGCCCCATTCAGAATTCTTTCTTGCTGATTAAATTCTCTACTGATTAAAAGTCAGTTTTTTTGTTCTGGTAATGACTATTTTACTCTTTATTTCAGTTAATTTACTAAGAACACATGTTACATCTTCTTCCCAAAACTGATAAAACCTAAGTGTCTGGAACTGTCCCTGTCAGGTAACTTGAGAGCAGGGCTTCTGAAACTTTTTCCACTCAGAAGCCCCTTTCACCTAAGAAATTGTCATGTGTCCTGGAACACATTGGTATATGAAGTAGTAAAACCTGTCTTGTCTTCAATGAATCTGCTAGATGCTAGAGAAATGAAAATCCAAACTTCATTGAGATTCCATTTCACTCCAGTGAAAATGGGAGACATTAAAAAATGTTGGTGAGGATGTTGGCAAAAGAGAGTCCTTATATACTGCTGATAAAAATGCTAATTAGTCAGGCCACTGTGGAAATCAGCATAGTTATTAAAAAATTATGAATAAAAATATGTCCACTGTGCTACCAGACATACCTGTTTGGTTTAATCTTAAGAAAAGCCACTCTGCTGACACAAATAACTCCAATTAGACAAAATTAAAATGTCCATGTTTAATAAATGCAGTTCTCTCGGGTGGACTGAGATAGCATGGTGGGAAGAGGAACCCATGCAAACCCCCAGAGACTACGTGTTTCTTTTTCCAGCTTGAGACTAAATAGCCTGTGAGAGTGGTCCTCACCCTCCACGGAGGAGTGGTCAGTGCTTGGCAGGCTGGGAGTTGGAGTCCAAGCACTAAGCAGGCTGGGAATTGGAGTCTGGAGCAGGGGCTGGGGTCCAGACTTAACATTAACATTCCAGACTCTTTTGATATAGAGGTGTTAGAAGGCTGGGTTCTCAGAGTCATTGGATAGAGGGGCATCAGTTCAAGTCTACTTCCTACTTCCTGAGGGCATGGGGTGACATGGGAGAAGGGAGAGCTGGGAGTCAGTGAGTTCACACTCAGTGAGAGGTGTGGTTAGAGCAGCATCTGGTTTGTTGTCATCCTGGAGTCCTTATGTAGCTGCTTTTTGAGGGAGATGAGAAGGCAAGGTGGCTAGGAGAAAAAAAATTGTTATTACTAGTCCTGTGCATTAACTGCCAGAAAGAATGGAACAGGGAAGTGTCCTGGTTAGATAGGTGAAGCTCGGGTGATCAGATACAGCCAGATTTTAGTTGGTGAGTGAACTTAATCTAGGAGAGTTAGTGCCAATGGTTAAGTCCCAGGAGCTGTTGCAGGTGTCTGGCATCAGGAGTCACCTATAAAATGTGCTTGAAACTGGCTGGGGTTAACATAGCTGAACTTTTTCCTGGGACTGTAAGAGAACTGGAACAGATCAAAAAGCTACTGTTTTAGGTCAAAAGGTAAGGTAATTGGGAACAGTGAACCTCTGAAGACATACCTGAAACCTGTTAGTTCTGGACTATGAGGCCTGTGAAAGAGGCATACCCATCCGTATTTTAGAAGTAAACTTTATTAATCGTCATGGATGAAGTAAAAAGTTAACAGTACCTTACGTTGTCAGATGTCATTAGACAGATCTGGGAGGAATAAATGAGCAAAAATGAGACAGCTTTTTAGCTACAGAGGCAATCCCAAATCCTCTCCTTAGTCCTTGGAGAACACCAGTCTTAAAAGTAGTACTTGCCGTTAGCTAATGAGTACAAGAGGCCCAAAGATTTTCCTATGGGGGGAGGGATATTTAATCTACCTGACTTGACAGTATGAAATTGATTCACCAGGTGAAGAAGCATCCAGGAAACTAAAGAGGTGGAAGGCTGCATTTTGCTGTGTGAGTGGCTTTGCCAAGGCCAAGGGCAAGCCTGGAGGCAGAAGGTCCTTCTGTAACCATGCATCTTCTTGGAGGAGCTATAGGGTGCTGCAGGAGCTGCATGTCTGTGTTAGAAGCTTTTTTGTTAAAATGCCATTATATCAGATCTTTAAAGGCACTTGAGAACTAGGTACCATTACCTGTTATTTAAACTGGGCATATAAGCTAAATTTAGGAGTATATTTTATCCAATTAGTTATAGTTTACCAATGCAGTGTTGGGCAGGAGTCAGCCACGCCTCTAAGTGTGGCATTGTAGCCACGGATCCTAACAGAAGTGGGGGCAGGACAAGAGCACAGGCTATGAATAAAGAGAGAAAGAGAAGTGGAAGGGGGTGGGATGAGTGCGCATTTAGAAACCATGAGTTTTTAGAGTGTTGTTAAGTTAGGTTAGATAACCCCAATTTAAAAGGCCAAAGAGCATTTGAGTAATCAGCTTGGAATCGAAAAAAAAAATTAGAAGCACATGCCTGTGTGACTCAAACCTGTTGTGATGTCTCTACCAAACAGAGCCCTTGAGTCAAAAATGGGGATACATGAGAAATGAGTGGGAGACGTCTCCCCACACTCAAGTCTTATCTCAGTGAAAGCCCTGCTTTCGCTGCATGGATGAGGCTTCTGGCACGGGCCCGCA
Source organism: Neodon shergylaensis (assembly GCA_025134845.1). NCBI lineage: Eukaryota > Metazoa > Chordata > Mammalia > Rodentia > Cricetidae > Neodon > Neodon shergylaensis. The sequence continues at coordinate 6,198,810 of JABTXL010001191.1, forward strand.
GCTTCAACAAAAGCCCAAAAAGTGTCACCCCAAAAACCCTACTGGCAATGCACCTTAAAAGAGGAATTCACCAAGTGTAGCCAGTCTTCTCTGATGGAGGGCACACGTGAGAAGGGTGTTTTTCAGCACGTGGCCCTGGACCCGTGAGAAAAAAATGGACCCTTTCAGTGGGGGAGCTCCATCTGTTTGGTTATGAATGTTATTTTTCCAGCCTGGTCAACAGAGCAAGTTCCAGGACAGCCAGGATTATTATATAAATAAACCTTGTCTTGAAAAAACAAAAAAAAAATAAAATTAAAAAATAAATAAAGACTATTATTTTCAATGTCAAAAAAAAAAAGCAGCTCCACCAACACAATAACTCCAATTAGACCAGATTAGACCAAATGAAAATGCTCACATTTAATAAATGCAGCACTTTCAGGTAGATGGACATATCATGGGGGGCGGGGGGAAGGAGCTCACACAAACCCCAGAGACTGCGCGTTCCTTTTTCCAGCCTGAGCCTAAATAGCCTCTGAGAGTGGTCCTGACCCTCCACGGGGGAGTGGTCAGTGCTTGGCAGGGTGGGAGTCTGGACCAGGGCAATTTCCAGGCCAGGGGCTGGGGTAACACTTCCAATTCAAGATTGCAATACCTCTTCTTAGTATTTACTCAATGAAATCTGAAACAAAAAGTATTTATAGACCAATATTTATCTAAATATAACTCCAGTAGCACAGACACTGAGAGAAACAATTACTAAGTGGGACCTCCTGAAACTGAAAAGCTTCTGTAAAGCAAAGGACATGGTCAAGAAGACAAAATGACAGCTTAAACAATGGGAAAAGATCTCTAACCCCACATCAAAGAGAGGTCTGATCTCCAAAATATACAAAGATCTGAAGAAATTGGTCATCAAAAGAACAATAATCCAATAAAAATATAGAGTAGAGACCTAAACAGAGAACTTTCAACAGAGAAATCTAAAATGGCTGAAAGACACTTAAGGAAATATTTAACATCCTTAGTCATCAGAGAAATGCAAATCAAAAAAACTCTGAGATTTCATCTTACAACTGCAAGAATGGCCAAGATCAAAAACACTGATGACAACTTATGCTGGAGAGGTTGTGGGATAAATGGAACACTCCTGCATTGCTGGTGGGAATGCAAGCTGGTACAGCCCCTTTGGATGTCAGTGTGGCAATTTCTTAGAAAATTAGGAAACAACCTTCCTCAAGACACAGTAATACCACTTTTGGGTAAATATCCAAAGGATGCTCAATTGTGTTGTAAGAACATGTGCTCAACCATGTTCATAGCAGCATTGTTTGTCATAGCCAGAACCTGGAAACAACTTAAATTCCCTTGACTAAAGAATGGATAAGGAAAATGTAGTACATTTACACAATGGAGTACGATACAGCAGAAAGAAATGACAACATCTTGAATTTTTCAGGCAAATTGATGGAGCTAGAAAATATCATTTTGAGTGAGGTAACCCAAACCTAGAAAGACAATTATCACATGTACTCACTCATAGGTGGTTTTTAAACATAAAGCAAAGAAAACTAGCCCACAAATCACAATCCCAGAGAACCTAGACAACAATGAGGACCCTAAGAGAGACATACATGGATCTAATCTACATGGGAGGTAGAAAAAGACAAGGTCTCCTGAGTAAATTGGGAGCAAGGGGACCTTGGGAGAAGGTTGAAGGGGAGAAGAGAAGCAGGGAGGGGAGCAGAGAAAAATGTAGAGCTCAATAAAAAATGTTTATCTTATCATTATTCAGAGTAGCTAAGAGTTGTAATGTACCTAAGAGTCATTAATAGGGGAATAAACAAGAAAAATGTGACAGACATGCACAATGGACATTTTTTCTGGGCATAGTGAAAGATAAAGTTGCCATTTGTAGGAAAATAGATCCAAATGAATGTACTTATACTAAGGGAATTAAGTCAGTCTCAGAAAAACAAATATTACACATTTCCTCTCATTTGTAGCTCCTAGATTTTAGAGATACATGAAATAATATTTGTTCAAATGATACGAATGTAGAAGTAAAACTGTTTCCAGAAACACTGACAACCAGAGTGAGTCTGAAGGGCAAGAAGGAGAGTAGAGGCCTGATGAGCTTAAAGTCAAATATGCACTATACAAAATGTTCTTTTGTAATCCAATAGCAAGAAAAGTCAATAAGACTAGATAGCTAATAAAAATATAATATTGCCCAAAGATATATCACTTTCTTACATTCTGAGATATCATATAAAAATGTTAAAAGTAATTGCACTTTGTAATTAAGACACTGTGTTTCCATAAAGCAGAAAATGCTACATGCTCATTATTAACATACATCTGAGTAAAGCTGCTTCAGCACAGTCCTTGGTATTGGGCCTGTGATGTCATGCAAAGTGCAAAGAACATATGTCATGTGCTCAAAATCAAAGCTTCAGTGAAATCACACATTAATGGGTGAATGCTGTCCCATACATTTCCAATGCTGTATAAATTTGATTTTCAACTGATTTTTGGACATCGCACATTCAGAAACCTCGAGTTGCCAAGTTTTTCTCTACTCTCACATTCAGTTATGCAACACGATATGAGGCCACAAACCACGGAAGTTAAGCTCTACAGTATGTCCTGTGCCCGGGTAGCTTCTCAATATCTGCAGAATATGAAGTGCCTTCACATGAAGCCCTGCAAACCCGAGTTTCACAAGTGAGAGCCCGGGACCTTTCTTCAGCTTCCATTGTGCTTCCCCTGAGTCTAGGATCTGAGAAATCCCACAGATACCAGAGGATCTCAACCCTATTTCACGAATTTCATGACTGAAATTCACAAAGCACCAAGGATGGGTTTTGGAAAGAAGTATTTATAATAGAAAGGTTGGGAGTGAAGGAAGTCTGAGTTCCCAGGCAGCAGGAGGGATGGGGTGGAAGTTGGGGGTGGGGGCTGGACCTGACTGTTTTACAGTAAAAGGGGCTTTCCTGAATGAAGGAAGCAGGTGGGGAGGACAGTTCAATCAGCTTTGATTGCAAGGGTCCTGGTGCCTCCCAGATCCAATCATATTAACAGTATGGCTTCCTGCAGAAGGACTCTTTTTGGGAAAAAAGGAAGCAAAGGAAAACAGGTTCCCCTCCAACACCTTCTGCCTCTACTATACAACAACTACAGATAATTTCAGCTTACACATGTGTGGTATATCCAGCTGCTAACCAGGATAAGGCTGCTGAGAGAACCAAGGGAAATACAGTCTGGAACCAAGAAAGGAACAACTGGTCACTATTCCTTAGGCGATTTTACCCTAAACTGACTAGCCAGTTTTACTTACTGTCCTTGGTGTCTGCACCTCTGATATTTTAAAACACTTTTTAAATGCTGATAATCACGTCATTTCCCCCTTCTCTTCACATGTACTCCCTTTTGCTGTTCTTCTCTCAAATTCATGGCCTCTGTTCCCTTAACTGTTGCATAAATGCACACGCACCACCCTTCACTGTCATGGTTGCTCTCAGTGGACTCTCAATTGAATGATAACACACTTAGTCTTTATTCCCTCCATGACTCTTACTCTTTGGGTTCCTTTGGGAAATATTTTCAAGTGTACTCTCTGTTGCATGGAGTCTTATTAGATGATTTTGCTGCGTGCTTCAGTTCTGAGCTCTGAGGATGATTTTGGATGCAGCAATTTCCCTCCCTATTCTTTAAACACAGGTACCAGTCCTACTGAGAGTGGAGGAAGATCCATCAGACAGGAAAGAGATCATTGGGTTTTGTAGCAGAAATTGCCTCTTTCTTGGATACTGGTCTAGAGGGATTATGGTTATCAGCCTCCAATCTTCCTTAAAAAATATTTCAATTATGAGTGAGTACATCCCATGATCCTCTTTTTGGGTCTGGGTTACCTCACTCAGGATAGTGTTTTCTATTTTCATCCATTTACAAACAAAATTCGAGAAGTCATTGTTTTTTATGGCAGAGTAGTACTCTAATGTGTATATATTCCACACTTTCTTCATCCATTCTTTCATTGAAGGACATCTAGGTTGTTTCCAGGTTCTGGCTATTACAAATAATGCTGCTATGAACATAGTTGAACAAATGCTTTTGTCATATGATAGGGCATCTCTTGGGTATATTCCAACGAGTGGTATTGCTGTGTCCAGGGGTAGGTTGATCCCAAATTTCCTGAGAAACCGCCACACTGATTTCCAAAGTGGATGCACAAGTTTGCATTCCCACCAGCAATGGATGAGGATACCCCTTTCTCCACAACCTCTCCAGCAAAGGCTATCATTGGTGTTTTTGATTTTAGCCATTCTGACAGGTGTAAGATGATATCTCAAAGTTGTTTTGATTTGCATTTCCCTGATCGCTAAGGAGGTTGAGCATGACCTTAAGTATCTTTTGGCCATTTGACTTCTTCTGTTAAGAATTCTCTGTTCAGATCAGTGCCCCATTTTTTAATTGGGTTAATTAGCATTTTAAAGTCTAGTTTCTTGAGTACTTTATATATTTTGGAGATCAGACCTTTGTCTGTTGCAGGGTTGGTGAAGATCTTCTCCCAGTCAGTGGGTTGCCTTTTCGTCTTAGTGACAGTGTCCTTTGCTTTACAGAAACTTCTCAGTTTCAGTAGGTTCCATTTATTCAATGTTGCCCTTAATGTCTGTGCTGCTGGGGTTATACTTAGGAAGCGATCTCCTGTGCCCATCTGTTGTAGGGTACTTCCCACTTTCTCTTCTATCAGGTTCAGTGTGTTCGGACTGATATTGAGGTCTTTGATCCATTTGGACTTGAGTTTTGTGCTTGGTGATAGATATGGGTCTATTTTCATTCTTCTACAGGTTGACATCCAGTTGTGCCAGCACCATTTGTTGAAGATGCTTTCTTTCTTCCATTGTATACTTTTAGCTCCTTTATCGAAAATGAGGTGTTCATAGGTTTGTGGGCTAAAAACCGGGTCTTCTATACGATTCCATTGGTCGACTTCTCTGTTTTTATGCCAGTACCACACTGTTTTCATTACTGTAGCTCTGTAATAGAGTTTGATGTCAGGGATTGTAATGCCTCCAGAAGTTCCTTTATTGTATAAGATTGTTTTGGCTATCCTGGGTTTTTTGTTTTTCCATATAAAGTTGATTATTGTCCTCTCAAGATCTGTGAAGAATTTTGATGGGACCTTGATGGGGATTGCATTGAATCTATAAACAGCCTTTGGTAGAATTGCCATTTTTACTATATTGATCCTCCCAATCCAAGAGCAAGGGAGATCCTTCCATTTTCTGGTATCCTCTTCAATTTCTTTCTTCAATGTCTTAAAGTTCTTGTCAAATAGATCTTTCACTTCCTTGGTTAGAATTACCCCAAGATATTTTATGCTGTTTGTGGCTATCATGAAAGGTGATGATTCTCTGATTTCCCTCTCTGCTTCCATATCATTTGTATATAAGAAGGCGACTGATTTTTTGGAGTTGATCTTGTATCCTGCCACATTATTAAAGGAGTTTATCAGCTGTAGGAGTTCTTTGGTGGAGTTTTTGGGGTCGCTTATGTACACTATCATATCATCTGCAAATAATGAAAGTTTAACTTCTTCCTTTTCGATTCGAATCCCCTTGATCCCCTTATGTTGTCTTATTGCTATTGCTAAAACTTCAAGCACAATATTGAAGAGGTATGGAGAGAGTGGACAGCCTTGTCGTGTTCTTGATTTTAGTGGTATGGCTTTGAGTTTCTCTCCGTTTAATTTGATGTTAGCTGTCGGCTTGCTGTATATAGCTTTTATTATATTTAGGTATGACCCTTGTATCCCTAATCTCTCCAAGACTTTTATCATAAAGGGATGTTGAATTTTGTCAAATGCTTTTTCAGCATCTAATGAAATGATCATATGGTTTTTTTCTTTCAGTTTATTTATATGATGGAATACATTGATAGATTTTCGTATGTTGAACCAGCCCTGCATCTCTGGGATGAAGCCTACTTGATCATAATGGATAATTTTTCTAATGTGTTCTTGGATTCGGTTTGCCAGTATTTTGTTGAGGATTTTTGCATCAATGTTCATGACTGAGATTGGCCTATAATTCTCTTTCTTGGTTGAGTCTTTGTGCGGTTTTGGTATCAGAGTAACTGTAGCTTCATAAAAGGAATTTGGCAATGACTCTTCTGTTTCTATGTTGTGAAATACATTAAGGAGTATAGGTATTAGGTCTTCTTGGAAGTTCTGGTAGAATTCCGCATTGAAACCATTTGGTCCTGGGCTTTTTTTGGTAGGGAGGTTTTTGATAACCGCTTCTAATTCTTCGCAACTAACAGGTCTATTTAGATTGTTCACCTGTTCCTGGTTTAACTTTGGTATATGGTATTTATCTAAAAAAGTATCCATTTCTTTTAGATTTTCTAGTTTTGTGGCATACAGGCTTTTGTAGTAAGATCTAATGATTCTCTGAATTTCCTCTGTGTCTGTGGTTATGTCCCCCTTTTCATTTCTGATCTTTTTAATTTGCAAATTCTCTCTCTGCCATTTGATTAGTTTGGATAGGGGTTTATCAATCTTGTTGATTTTCTCCAGGAACCAGCTTTTTGTTTCATTGATTCTTTGGATTGTTTTCTGTGTTTCTATTTTGTTGATTTCAGCCCTCAGTTTGATTATTTCCAGTCTTCTACTCCTCCTAGGTGAATCTGCTTCTTTTTTTTCTAGAGCTTTCAGGTGGGCTGTTAAGTCTCCAATGTGTGCTTTCTTTGTTTTCTTTAAGTGGGCACTTAGTGCTATGAACTTTCATCTTAGAACTGCTTTCATTGTGTCCCATAAGTTTGAATATGTTGTTTCTTTATTTTCATTGAATTCCAGGAAGACTTTAATTTCTTTCTTTATTTCTTCCTTAATCCAGGTGTAGTTCAGTAGTTGACTGTTCAGTTTCCATGAATTTGTAGGCTCTCTGGGGGTAGCCTTGTTGTTGAATTCTAACTTTATTCCATGGTGATCTGATAAGACACAGGTGGTTACTAATATTTTTTTGTAATTGTGGATGTTTGCTTTGTTACCGACTATGTGGTCAATTTTCGAGAAGGTTTCATGAGCTGCAGAGAAGAAGGTATATTCTTTCCTATTTGGGTGGAATATTCTATAGATGTCTGTTAAGTCCATTTGCTTCATTACCTCCATTAATTCTCTTGTTTCTCTGTTAGGTTTCTGTCTAATTGACCTGTCCATTGGTGAGAGAGGAGTGTTGAAGTCTCCTACTATTAGTGTGTTCGGTTTGATGGCTGCCTTGAGTTTTAGCAATGTTTCTTTTATGTATGTGGGTGCTTTTATATTAGGGGCATAGATATTCAGGATTGAGACTTCATCCTGATGAAGTGTTCCTTTTATGAGTATAAAATGCCCCTCTCCATCTCTTCTGCTTGATTCAAGTTTGAAGTCAACTTTTTTAGAGATTAGTATGGCCACACCTGCTTGTTTCTTAGGTCCATTTGCTTGATAAGCCTTTTCCCAGCCCTTTACTCTGAGTAGGTGCCTGTCTTTGTGGTTGAGGTGTGTTTCTTGTAAACAGCAGAATGTTGGATCCTGTTTTCTTATCTAATCTCTCAGCCTGTGCCTTTTTATAGGTGAGTTGAGTCCATTGACATTAAGTGATATTAATGACCAGTGGTTGTTAACTCCGGTCATTTTTTTTAGTCATAGAGTTTGTGTGTTTCCCTTCTTTGAGTTGTGCTGGTGAAGGGTCTCTAGATGTCTGAGTTATTGTGGTCATTGTTGGACTCCTTGGTTAGTGCTTTTCCTTCTATTACTTTCTGTAAGGCTGGATTTGTGGCTACGTATTTTTTAAATTTGTTTTTATCCTGGAAAGTCTTATTTTCTCCATTTATAGTTAATGAAAGCTTGGCTGGGTATAGTAGTCTGGGCTTGCATCCATAGTCTCTTAGTTTCTGCAATACATCTATCCAGGACCTTCTGGCTTTCATGGTTTCCATGGAGAAGTCAGGTGTAAGTCTGATAGGTTTACCTTTATAAGTAACTTGGCCTTTTTCCTTTGCAGCTCTTAATATTCTTTCTTTATTCTGTACACTTTGTGTTTTGATTATTATATGGCAAGGGGATTTTTTTTTGATCCAGTCTATTCGGTGTTCTGTATGCTTCTTGAACCTTCATAGGTATATCTTTCTTTAGGTTGGGAAAGTTTTCTTCTATAATTTTATTAAATATATTTTCTGGACCGTTGAGCTGCACTTCTTCTCCTTCTTCTACTCCTATTATTCTTAGGTTTGGTCTTTTTATTGTGTCCCAGATTTCCTGAATGTTTTGTGATGAGAGTTTGTTGGACTTGCTGTTTTCTTTGATCAGTGTGTTTATTTTCTCTATGGTATCTTCAGAATCTGAGATTCTTTCTTCTACCTCTTGTATTCTGTTGGCTATGCTTGTTTCTGTAGTCTCTGTTTGTTTACTTAAATTTTCCATGTCCAGCCGACCCTCTGTTTGTGTTTTCTTCTTTGCCTCCATTTCAGTTTTCAAGTCTTGAACTGTTTCCATTATCTGTTTGATTGTTTTTCCTTGGTTTTCTAGGGTATCATTCACTGATTTATTCAATTCTTCAAACTTTCTGTTATATTTCTCATCCATTTCTATAAGGGCGTTCTTTACATGCTGTTTAAGGGCGTCAATCACTTTCATAAAGTCAATTTTTTCTACTTCTTCTTGATTAAGGTGTTCATGTCCTCCTGTTGTGAGGTCGCTGGGTTCTGGTGGTTTCATGTTGCTTTTCAGATTGTTGGGTGAATTCTTGCATTGGCGCCTGCCCATCTCTTCCTCCAAATGCTCCCCTATGGATCTTCTTTAACAGGATCAGGTCTTCTTGCCTACTGATGTATCTTCCCAATGATGGCTCTCCCCAATGCTGGCTCTCCTGGAGCCGAGATCAGATCTTCGTGCCCAGTGCTGGCTCTCCTGGCGCCGAGATCAGGTCTCCATGCCCGTGCTGGCTCTCCTGGCGCCGAGATCAGGTCTCCGTGCTGGTTGGGTAGCTCGTAAACAAAGCGCCTACCTTGCTTGGTGCAGGCAGGCTATTGAAACAAAGGAACTCCTGCCCACCTGGGTGCCCTGAGGATTCGGACCCAGCGCCCAGACAGGCTGAGCTGGATGATGTTATGTGCCCAAAGAGGGCAGAGGGGCCAAAGAAGGGAGGGTTCTGGATGCAAGCTGGGTGGAATAGGAAGAAAGAGGCAGTATGCAGGGAGGAGAGGCCCTGCAGAGAGCCCAAGAAGGATAGGGGGTTGAGGAACTTCTGAGTTCCCTGTCCCGGGCTGATGCCACGGGGTCAGCAACTCACCCCGTGCTGGCTCTCCTGGCGCCGAGATCAGGTCTCCGTGCTTATATCACCTGTAAGTTTTAAAAACAACAACAACAAAGCCCCGACAAAATATTATGAGACCAAGAACTTCAAAAAAATGCCATAGTGTTCAGTTTATGTTGGTTAACTACGGTTGGGCATGAGGCTTCCATTTAAGAGTGGTTTGTATGCCCAGTGGGACCTTGGGGGTGGGGTGGGATGGGGGTAAGGGGAGATGGGGAGAGAAAAGTGAGAAGGGGAGGATGGGGGGAACTTAGGGAAATGGGATGATTGGGGATAAAACAAGGTTGGATAGAGGAGCAGGGAATCACATAACTTAATTAAGGGAACCACCTTAGGGTTGGTAAGAGACATGAACCTAGAGTGGCGCCCAGGTGCCCAGGGCAATGTCCCCAGTTAGTTCCTTGGGCAGCTGAGGATAGGGAACCTGAAATGACCCTATCCTATAGCCATACTGATGAATATCTTGCATATCACCATAGAACCTTCATCTAGCGATGGATGGAGATAGAGACAGAGCCCCACATTGGAGCACCGGACTGAGCTCCCAAGGTCCCAATGAGGAGCAGAAAAGAGGGAGAACATGAGCATGGAAGTCAGGACCACGAGAGGTGCGCCCATCCACCGAGACAGTGGGGCTGATCTATTGGGAGCTAACCAAGGCCAGCTGGACTGTGACTGAAAAAGCATGGGATAAAACCAGACTCTCTGAACATGGCGGACAATGAGGGCTGATGAAAAGCCAAGGACAATGGCATGGGGTTTTGTTCCTACTTCATGTTCTGGCTTTGTGGGAGCCTAGCCAGTTTGTTCACCTTCCTAGACCTGGATGGAGGGGAGAAGACCCTGGACTTTCCACAGGACAGGGAACCCTGACTGCTCTTCAGACTGGAGAGGGAGGGGGAGAGGAGTGGGGGGAGGGGGAGAGGGGCGGGAGGAGGGGGAGGGAAATGGGAGGCTGGGAGGAAGCAGGGATTTTTTTTTCAATAAAAAAAAGAGAGAAAAAATTATTTCAAAATTTAAGTAATCCCTTTCATTTGTTCTGTCACTGTGATCAATGCCAAGTCATAGAATATATCTGATTTTATTCTCCTAAAGTCAAAATGAAGATGTTTATGACATTCCTCCTTTGAAAACCAACATGAATTAAAAAAAAATCCTGTTAAAATTACTGCTTTGAAGTGCAAAAAGAATAGATTCTTTTCTTCTATGCATTTCCTGGAAAACTGACCATTGAAGTATGAAGACAGAGCAGCTGCCTGACATAGCTCCTTTTGATGACAATGTCATAGCAATAATTAACCTTGATGCAAGATATATAACTCCATTCAGAGAGTATAATTCTTTCCATGTATCAGAAAAGAACACAAAGCCTTCGTTATTTGGAGCTGTCCTATTTCCTTCGTAGCTAGCAGACATTAATTTTAAATAGTGGTGGGAATTACTTGAATGCACCTAGATACAGGATGGTTTCCAAATTTTGACTCCCCAGCTGTAGGCAATCACCAAACTGAATTGTCTAAAGGGGTGTGGAAGAGGGGCAGATGCCAGTCAATTACCATAAACTCATTACGGCAGGGCACCTGATACAGATAGGCTAGGAAAGTTGTTATTAGACTGGAAGAAAAAAATATATTATTTGGGAGAATGTAGAAATGATTTTGTCTACCAGGGAATAAATTAAAAACTGCTTCTCAGAAAAGCTCCTGGCCTAAAGGACCCCTTTTTTTTTTTTTTCAAAAAGGTTCCTAGTTATTATTTGAGAAACCTTCCCATGTGGGGCAAGCCAAGTAGAGATGCCAGCAGATGAGCCCAGGAGAATGATGCAAAACCTGAGACAGGAGGGTTAGGAGTTTGTTTTATTTTCAGTGTCTTCAAACCTAGATGACTTCAAGAAACCTTAGAATTATTACTTGCTCTAAATACCTCCAATTTTTAACCAAGATAATAATTACCCACAAAAGACCAGGAATAGAAAAAGGCTTTTTCACTGAACTTCGACCTTGCTGATTTGGTAGACAAGCTGGCCAGCAAACTACAGGAATTCTCCCATGTCTGTTTTTCTCTCTAAACTTTCATGTCCACATCATTTTTCATTCAGTTCTGAAGATACATTCTCTAAATTCTTTATCTTCATTATCTCCCTGTAAAATCTTATGTTTTACAAAAATTATAGCTAAGTGCAGAAACTTTTTATTTTTAGTTTTTTTATGCAATATATTTGATCTTCTGCTTTTCCCTTCTTCTACCCTTCCATATCCCCTCACCCACCTACCATTCACATCATGTTTTGTCTCTAAAATTAAAAAATAAATAAATAAAGCAAATAAGTATATATATATACACACACACACACAAACCATAAAGTGTGTTTTGTATTGACAAACTACTCCTGAGCATGAGACCTTCAGTGATATACAGTTGACATACCTACTATCCCTCCATTGAAGAAAACTGATTTTTTTCCCTCTCCAGCAACTATCCATGGAGCAACTTCTTTGTAAGGGGGAAGCTGACTTTGTCACTTTTCTATTGCTGTTAAGAGATACCAAGACCATGGTAACTCTTACTCCAGCACGGCCACACCCCCTAATAGTGCCACTCCCTATGAGACTATGGGAGCCAATTACATCCAAACTACCACAAAAATGATATATATCGTTGTATATAAATAATCCTATGTATACATATGTGTGTGTATACACAAAGCATACTTTCTGTGGGAATGCTGAGAAATGTGGCTTAGTTGACAAAGACTTGCCATATAAACATGAAGATCTGATTTTGATCCTTAGCTCCCTGTTAGAAGTAAGGCATAATGTGTACTTATACTTCCATCAAGAGACAGGCAGAGTTAGGAGGATCCCTGCGATCAGTAGCCGGTTAGCCTGGCTTAATCAGTGAGCCTTGGACCTCCCTGAGATCCCCTGTTTCAGAATGAGCCCTAAGGTTGACTTTTTACCTTCACAAGCACGTGTACATGCGTACAGGTTTATTTGTATATACATGCACAGATACTAAAACACATATGCACATACAACACACAGACACACTGTTAATTATAACCTAATGCAGGAAACAAATTTTAATCAAATAGCATTTACCTCGTAATTTTTAGGTAAATTTTTAGGAGAGAAATGAGTCTTCTCAAGAAGAGTCTCCTTTGTAGGTAACGACTAAACTGAGAGCTTAAAGGCAAGTGGACATTTGTCACAGAGTCACTTGGTGAGGAGACTCTCTACATTTATCTGTGGGTATAAAGGCAAATGTTTATAAGTTGCCATTAGGGGTTATATAGGTTTGCAAATTAGTGGTTATAGATTCTCCTCCAATAACCGTGAATTCACTAGCTCTGAATAGTGCTGTGGGAGCTCCTTCCGCTCCTTCATCCAATAGCCTTCAAGATAGCAGCCCACTGGGGCGTGGTCTCTTATACTTTTAAAAAGCAGCAGGAACCAGGCACTCTCTTCTCTTGCTCCTGGCTCCCTTTCCGGAGACTGGGCTTTCTGTTTCCTGTTTGTGACAAGAGGACTGTTGTTTGGGACAGTTATCTGTAAGTTTTCCCCCTCAAATAAATAACCCTTTGTATTATCCCTAATTGTTAACTGGTGTGGGATTGTTTTGCAGCTTCAAAGTAGGTAACTAGACTACCAGTATTAGCCATAGCATCCCTGCTGCAGTATATTACTTTAACTATGTAAATGTGTTTGGATTTGTTGATACTATATTTGTTTAATTATGTAAAGATGCATTGTTGTTTTACCTTGCCTGCCTAAGGTACCTAAATAATCTGATAAAAAGCTGATGGCCAATAGCTAGGCAGTAGAGGGATAAGCAGGGCTGGTGGGTAAAGAATATAAGTAGGAGGAGGAATCTAGGCTCAAGAGAAGTGGGAGAAAAGAAGGAGGGAGGATGAGAGGGAGATGCCCAGGGCCAGCCAGACAAACAGATGCCAGACTCTGAGGAAGCAGCAAAGGAGGGCGTACAGAATGAAAGAAAGGTAAAGATCCCCAAGGCAAAATCTAAGTAAGGAGAAACAGGTTAAATTAAGTTATAAGAAGTAGTAGGACATGCATAAAATAAGGCTGAGCATTCATAACTAAGAATAAGTCTCTATGTTTTTATTTTTCAACTGGTTGGTGGCCCAAAGAAAGCCTGATACACATGCCTCTGTTGATCAGGTCTGAAATCCAATTAGAGAGCTGTTGGTTTCTGTCAACCGATGTGTGCCACTAAGGCATCAGATCCATAAGGTTATTGTGCCCTGTTGGTCATTGATGTGGTTCATAGCCATCATTCCTGGGTGGGACTGCTGATAATTCCCTCCTTGGAATCTTTTTCTTTTTTTTTTTTTTTTTTTTTTTTTTGGTTTTTCGAGACAGGGTTTCTCTGTGGTTTTGGAGCCTATCCTGGAACTAGCTCTTGTAGACCAGGCTGGTCTCGAACTCACAGAGATCCGCCTGCCTCTGCCTCCCAAGTGCTGGGATTAAAGGCGTGCGCCACCACCGCCCAGCTCCTCCTTGGAATCTTGCAAGTTGTCTTCTGGTATCAGCTGCAACCAATCAATAGTCATTGTTGTGAATCCCAGTTCCAGTGGATATATCTGCTAAACATTCCTACAACTAAGGCTCAGCGAACATTTCAGAACAGGGCAAGGAAAAGTTGTAAGAGATACCGGATCAGGGAATGTGCCATAATGTTGTGCCTCCTAGTATCTCCCAAAACTATACTCATAAAATCTCATCACCACTGTCCAAATATAAGCTGAACAAGGATGACACTAATGGATATGCCTAACTGGATGGGGATAATCCCAAAAGGCCTCAACCCTACATGAAAAACGACAAGTTCTCCCTTGGAAAGAGTGTACCAGTTGGTTATCTAGTGCCAAAAGATCAGTCCTGAAAACATACATCCAAATATCGTTATATGGACCCAAAAGGTTATGTTCAGGAATATATATGTATATGCAAATTTATATATAAATGCCACAACAGCTAATAAAAAAAACGAAATGAAATGCACAAATTAATGAAAAAGCTATACACAAAGGAAAGCAAGAAGAGGTATGTAGGAGGGTCTGGAGGGAAGAAAAAAAGGAAAAAATCTTTAAATTAAATTAGAATATTAAAAGGAAACTGAAATGATATGTCATTTTCATTTCAATAGATAGAGTTTGTCTGAAGGTCAGAAAGTAAAATAACCCCATTGATTAGTCTTATAGATCAGGCAGTTGTGACACACATCTTTAATCCTAGCAGCCACACTAGGTTGCTGTAGAACCCAGGCAATAGAAGTGCATGCCTTTAATCTCAGAACTAGAGAGGAATGTATATAAGACAGGAGGAGACAACTCTCAGACAGTCTCATTCTGAGATTCCTAGAGGCAGGATCACCATTTCAGACTATGGTAGAGGTAAGAGGTAAGAGCCAGTGGCTGGCTATTTGGCTTTTCTGACCTCCAGGTTGAACCCCAATATCTGTCCCCATGTTTTTATTACACATGCTACATTAAACAAACAAAAGTTTCCTAAAAGCTAAGTGGGCAGAAGAGAAAGAGTTTTCTAACATGAGAAGTCGCCACATAGTTTCAGAAGGCTCCTTGCTCACACCATGGCTAGCACAGTGGAGCGAAGATCCCTGTGTGCGCTATGCTGACCAATAGAGGAATGCTCTTTCACCCCTTTCTTTTAGTCATGTCCTGCTCCCCAAAGGAGACTAGGGGTCTATTATGGATATAAAAAGTCCTCTTAAGTGTGTTGAAGGATTGTTCCTATTTTTGAAATTTCTAGAAATATTAAGTGGTGGAACCTATTTACAGAAATTCAAGTAAAGTCTCTGGGAGTAGATTTTTAGAGTATATTACCCCTGGGGCCTCTATTTCATATCATGTTTATATTCATACTCTCTCCCTCTCTCCTCCCTTTATTCCTTTCTCCCTCCCTACCAACCTACCTACTTACCCCCCTCCCTCTCTCACACACACACTCTCTGTGTGTGTTTGTGTGTGTCTTCCTGTCTATCATGAACTGAATTGTGTAGTTTCTACAACTTGATCTTATAGTCCCATGATGTTCTATTTCTAGCTCAGAATATTGCTAAGAACAGAACCAGGTAACTTGTCATAGTGATAAAAATTTTGAAAAACACGGTGCCTGTGACCTGAAATGCAAACACCCAGAGAAGAAACATAGGCATAAGAGGAAATGTTAGTTCTCAATCATCATGAACTCAAAATGCACTAATTTTTGTAATAATGTACTTCTAAACACTAACAATCTTGCTGATAAAGCTGTCCTTGGTAAAGAAAGGGAATAAATCTCCCAAACAAGCCAATAGTATTCATTTTTACTATACCCCAGTCTGCCTTCTGAGAAATAATAAAGTATCTTCTTCATTTAAAACTAGAGACCACAAATTGGTAACATGAAAATATATAAAATATATACAAAATTACAAGACTTATCATAAAGCTAATAATATACTCAGATTTTCAATGTTCAGTGTAGTTACTTAGGTCACTTTTCATGCTCCTATGAAGGTTATAACCATAGCTTCTTTGTTTATTGGTATACAATATTAAAACAAGATTTTGATGTAAAATATAGAGGATTTTGTATAGTCATGTAAAAGTAACAACAGCTCAAATCAAATTACTGCAATATGAAATGTTTTCAGTAAACCTTGTGTCAAAACCAAAATGAAACCTGTAATTAAAAAGTGCACAGAAGACTGAAAGAATCACAGCACAAGACTATAAAAAATGATTAAAAAATGATAGGCTAGAGAGATGGCTCAGCAGATAAGAGAAGGTAGGACTCTAGGTGCAGACTAGATTTGGTTCCTAGCACTCTGGTTGGCTGCTCATAATCACCTGGAAGTCCAGTTCATAAGGGTGTGATGCGTGTGTTCCTACAGGCACATGCACACACAAACATACTCACACATATTTGCATGCATATCAAAAACACACATCATACATACATGTCCCGCTTACACACATCTCATAAATATCACATCACACACACATACATGCTCTCACACATACATTCCCACACATAATTTAAAATAAGAATACATCTTTTTAAAATATTATTTAAAATTTATATCACAATAGATGATTAGAAGGAAAAACAAAACATTTCAAAATGATTAGAAAACAAAAAAAATACCAAAGAAAAACTGTTATTCATCATCAACAATGATTTTAAATTTAAAGAAATTATATTCTCTACTAAAACAACATAGCATGATTGAGTGGATCTAAAATAATTTAAAAAGATACAACTCTGTACATCCACCAAGATGCTCCTTTTAATGTAAAGCATGGGTAGCCTGAAAGTTAAAGGACCAAAGAAGATATTCCACGAAAATATACACCAAGAAAAAAGCTAGAAAAGTTATAAGTCCATCAGACCTAAGTAAGGTTTATTGGGGTAGAAAGCTCACTTTTAAAGAGCACACAGTTCTCTTGCAGAGGATCCGAGTTCAGTTCCCAGCCCCCATGGCAGATGGTTCAAAATCACATGAAACACGAACTTCAGAGGATATGACACACTCTCCTGGCCTTTCTAGTCACCTGCATACAGATCGCAAACAACCAGATAGAAAAACAAATAAAAAAATTAAATATAAAAATACTATGTAGTCAGGCAATGGTGGCTCATGCCTTTAAGCCCAGCACTCAGGAGGCAGAGCAGGTGGATCTCTGTGAGTCAGAGGCCAGTCTAGTCTACAAAGCAACTTCCAGGATAGCTAAGGCTGTTATACAAAGAAACCTGTATAATGAAACAACAACAAAAACTTTGTGAAAACTGTCACCAAAGATAAATAAAATTATTGCATAATATTAAAATGTCAGTCACCAAAATAGCATAATTTTTAAAATATAATATGTTAACAATATATAATTACATAAAGCAAAGAGACAATAGACTGCAATATATTAACTACAGGATACCTCAGTATGCTACATTCAATAAGAGATAAATGATAAAGACAGAAAATCAATGAAGAAACAGCATAAAATGGGCCTAGAGGACATTTATAAAACCTTCTATTAAAAAATTGCATATTACAAGTATGTCCCAAACCCCAGATAAAGCATGTATCCTCTAAGATCTATGATATCACTGGCTCCAGGGGGTTGGACAGGTTTCCAGTACAAGGCATGACTTCCTGTCTGGTTAGTGGGCCTTACCAGAGTCTAATTAGGAAACTGTTGTTTACCATGTTGGTCATTGTTGTGGTTCATAAATATCACAGTTGGGTAGGGTTATTGCTGATGGATATGGAATGGCTCAGTACAATGTGGGTATTGCCATCTTCAGACAGATGGATTTGCATAATATAAGAAATCAAGTTGAGCAAGTCATGGAATGAAAGCCAGCTACTGGCATGGTCTTTGCTTAAGTTTCCGAATCCTCCAGTTTCCTGCTGTGTCTCTAATCTTTTCCTCCCCTAGATGGTTTTGATCATAGCTTTATCACAGCAACAGAGAACCAAACTAAGCTATCTACAATATTCAATGTGTAATAAAAGTGATGTTATGCATATTTATAAGAATAATTTTGGGCTGTTCATAAATTAGTCACTTTATAAACTTGTCAGCATAAAAGAGGTAAAATATTTATGACCAATTTAGTTAATTAAAACTTTAAAACATAACTAAGACTGGTTTATAATCTTAGTGATAATTCTTTGATTTATATTACTGATCTGTTTAAAATTCAAGTTAAAATAAATTACTGAAAAGAAATGTTTTCTAAACATTGTTTAAATGTTTACAACAAATATCCCCTAGTAGCTATTATGCAAACATAACTCACCATGTCCCATCTCTTTGTGCTTCAGTGAAGGATGCATTGCTTAGGTGATATCTCTGATGGGTAAAATGGAGACTCTAATAGGCAGATCATTGCCCTGGGAACAGAGCATCTGAGCTCCACAATATTAATGACCACAGGTCATTGCTGATGTAGTTGGGATGAGAAAATTGGGTCCCATAACTTCTATGTACACACCAGGCCAGAGCAGTATGAGAGTCTTCACACAATTATTGATAAATGAATGTTCATCAATTAACAATGGAAATTCAGCAAAAAGTCAATGGATTAATTCAGTTTTTTTTTAAAAAATCATATGCTAAGTTATGGGGGAAGAATTCATCTGTGTTTTGACAACACAGGGATTATACAAAGTATGAATTCAGGCATAATGATCCACAGTATGCATCTTCCCTGATATATTAGAGAATAAAACATTCAGTCATAGGATCTACCCAGTACATTAATAGAAACCACAGGTTTTCTGGACTGCAAATTATTCTGGAGAGCAGAGAAGTTTATTTGTTGCATGGTCTCTGTCTGGCACACTACAAGATTTATAGGAAGCTCTCAGTAAATATATCTCGGTGAAAGAAATACCAGGTATATGTAGGCTATTCATAGATTCACAAATCTTACTTCAAGAAAGGACCTCCATCTATATATTTATGTCAGCCAATAATGTTTAACCTTGGTTCTCTCATCGAAAGGTTGGAGAGCTTTTAAAAAATATTGTGGCTATAATTCACTATCAGTGGGGACTGTATTGATTTGAAGTAGAACTCAGCATACCACGTTATAGAAGGTTTCCAGTTAATTCATGTACATGAAAAATGGATTACATCTTATGTCACTTTATAAGGAAGAAATTACAGAAAATCAATCTGTCAGAGGACACGTGTCATATTTGTACCAGGATACTGCTGGAGCCCAGTCTTCTGGCTAACGGAACTGAGAGTTTATACTGCTTTCAAAATTGTCCCCAGGAGATTTTGCACACACAAAGCCAGATACATGCAGGGCCAGCCCCAGCAGAGGAGCACTGTGGCTACAGATGGGTGCTATTGTGTGTACTTGTATATGTGTTCTGGTGTCTAAATTTACATCCTCATGTTTGCACAGAGAATCATTATACCAAACCCTGTCTTGCTAATTTTACTCTTTACTTTTATACTTATATTCATGGTTAAAAATATACTTGGTATGATTTTATCCTTATTATATTTTTTAATATCCATTATATTGATACAGATATTATACACACAAAAAGATGAAGAAGAAGAAGAAGAAGAGAGAGAGAGAGAGAGAGAGAGAGAGAGAGAGAGAGAGAAGAGAGAGAGAAAGAAAGAAAGAGAAAGAAGAAAATGCGCCACAAATTTGCTTACAGGCAATCTGATGGAGACATTTTCTCAATTGAAGTTCCCTTTTCCCAGATGACTCTAGTTTGTATTACATTGAAAAGATAGATCGATAGAGAGATAGATAGAGAGGTAGATAGATAGATAGATAGATAGATAGATAGATAGATAGATAGATAGATAATAAATCTTCATCAGCACAGTGGTCAACCTCTTATTACAGATAATAAAAAAGCAGAAAGACAAGGATTTCATAGTTTTTTGTTTATTTGTTTGTTTGTTTGTCTGCTGACTCACATCTTTTCCTTTCTTTTGTGGTTTCCTCCAGACAACTTGTTGAAGTTGTCAAGTGTGCATAGGTCCATGTATGACCTAGAAAATTAACCTATTATCAACCATGTTCACTGAAGTGAGAGATGTAGAACAATTAGAAAAAGCAGGGAGAAGCTGAAAGTGTAGGAAGGAAATCACAAGCTGCAAACATACAGTTAGCCATATTTTTAACAGTTTAAAGGCACTGATGATCTTCAATGAGAGCAGTGACTACTACCCCTCATGGCACTTTGGCTCGGGAAAAATAAGTAAGAGTCAGACCTCTGTTATGCTTTTGCCTTTACCCCTGAAATAGCTCATAACACTGGACGTGGAAAGGCACTGAAGGCCCTCACATTTTAGATGTCTCTGCTGTATTGGGAAGAAAAGAAATTAGATAAAAATCCAAACAAGTAATTATATTAAGTCACTCCTTCAATTTATTGCCTTTAACAGCATGCCCCTTTCTTGGCAATTATACTTTCTAAAATCATGCAAGAAGGGGCTTAACTAGAGTTTGGGCTTCCTAATTTCTCAAACCTCCCATGCTACAAACCACTCATATTTTTTTAAGAAAAATTATTTACACTTTTTCTTGCTAATCTATAATTAGTTCTATGGCTATAGGTCATAAACCTGCCAATAGATGTAGAAAGAGATTTTTCAAGGAGAAGAATCAGACACAATAACTAGTTACAAGTCTTTACATACTTTTCTACAATATCCTGATGGTTAGTGATAACTGTCAACTTGAGAGACATAGAATCACCTAAGAGGAGGTGTCTGTGCTGTTAAATGTGGGAGGACACAGCAATTGTGGGTGACACTATCCTTTAAGCAGAGGATCTTAGACTATGTAAGAATAGAGAACAAGCCGGGCGGTGGTGGCGCATGCCTGTAATCCCAGCACTCGGGAGGCAGAGGCAGGCTGATCTCTGTGAGTTCGAGGCCAGCCTGGTCTACAAAGAGAGTTCCAGGACAGGCTCCAAAGCTACAGAGAATCCCTGTCTCGAAAAACCAAAAAAAAAAAAAAAATAGAGAACGAGAGCCAAGAACTACCATGCATGTATTACTTCATTCATTGTGCATGTAATGTGACTGCTTCAACTTCCTATCACCTTGACTTCCCTGCTATGATAGACATTCTAAGCTAAAAACTGCCTTCTCCCTAAATTGCTTTTGTCAAGATATCTTAGCATCAAGAAATGAAACTACGAACAAATAAGGGGAACAGAAGTTGGCAGAAGTCTGTCAAAAAATGCTGGCTGTTTTGATTTTGATTCAAATGATGAAACTAGCAGCATGGTGCTCTCTCAATAGAAACAATTCAACATGGGGGAATATGATGGAATGAAAGGGTATTTTCTGGAATTACTCAACTGCAGGAGAAATGTCATGGATTTTAATGTGAACACATGTTTTAACATGTCTAAAAATAGAGTACAGAATATGTGAAGCCGGTTCTGGTAGTTGGTAGTGGGTATTTATTGTTAGAAGTTTTCTTTTGATTGTCCTAATGTTTTTAGAAAATAGGAATGAAGGTCATCTTTTGGCTACTTGAAATTCTTCTATTTATCCTCTGTTTAGTTCAGTACACCATATTTTAATAGGTTATTTAGAATTTTAATGTCTAATCTAAGCAATAGATGAGAGGGTGCCTGAAATGGCCTTGCTCTGTAGTCAATCTGATGATTATCTTAACTATCACCATAGAAACTTCATCCAACAACATATGGAAACAGAATCAGAGACCCACATTGGATCTGGACTGAGCTCCCAAGATCAAGTTGAAGAGTGGAAGGAGTGAGAATATAGGCAAAGAAGTCAAGAACATGAGGGATTCACTCACTGAGAAAGTTTTTTGAGATAATGGGAGCTCACCAATTCCAACTGGACTGGGAGTAAACAAGCATGGGATCAAACTGGTCCCTCTGAATGTGGTTAACAGCTGGAGCAGACTGAGCGGCCACTGACAGTGGCACTGGGATTTGTCTCTACTGCATGTACTGGATTTTTGGGATCCTATTCTCTTTGGATGTGTACCTTACTCAACCTAGATGTAGTAAGGAGGGCCCTGGACTTTCCACAGGGCAGGATACCTTGCCCTCTTTTAGGATTGGAGGGGATAGGTGGGAGGGGGTGTGGAGGGAGGGGAAGAGGGGGGAATTTGATTTGGTATTTTATAAAGTAATAAAATAAAATAATAAAAAAAATAAAAAAAGAAAGTGGCCAATGTCAATAAGTGGGTGACAGTTGCTGCAATCGGAATGAGAAAGAGATGACAAATGAAAGCAGCAAAAGGACAAAAATATCACTCACCCAACCTCCATGACCAAAGACATGGAAACTAAGGAAGAAAAGTAGAGCAATACACTTGGTGAGAGAATGAAAGAAGTGTTCTCAGGAAAATGCAAGCCTCTGGGAAAGGCAGAAATCTTTTTAGTTTAAGGCTATTAGAGATTATTTCACAGTGGTGGATGAGGAATTTCAATGTGTGCACCTTATACATTAGATAGAGGCTGAGCCAGAACAGAGTATGTACAAAAGCCTATAGAAAATGGAAACCAGGAATAAGAACTGGACTGAGACCCATGTGATACCTAGCAGAAATAATAGTAATAGGAGAAGCACTTTGGTAGAACGGGTCCCTAGCACAGTGCTGTGAGTGACTGTAGAGAAGAACATGACTGGGCTCCTAGGTCTCTCTGAGGCCTTTTCTAGAGAAAGAGCGGGAACTGTGAGGAGACAGGCTCTTCCTCAGAACAGGATTTTCTCTGTTGTCCTCAGCAAGTCATCAAGGGAACTGCTCCCTGAACTCGTCGATGTAGTTAAGAACATGAAAGGATGTTCAAAGACAGTTGCCATTAGGGGATTGCAGACTGAAAATCATGAGATTAAAATGACTTCCTTGTTAGAGTAGATAGGTCTTTAAAAACAACAACCACAACATGTGTTCCACCAAAGATGAACCAGGGTTTGGTTGCATGCTGAACTGAACATAAACTTCAATAAACAAACGCTCAAGAAGCATTCCCCTTATTAATAAAATATGAGACAGCATTTGCCCTCCTGTGTATTTTTCCAGAGAAGTGAAGTCTGTTGACACAGAGTACTATGTACAAATGCTTATGTCAGTGTGTATTTATGTGTGTGTGATTGCCACAACTAAAACCACCTCATCTGCCTCTCAGTGAAACAATGGAAAAACAAATTGTGGAACATCCATATCCATAACATAAAATTCTACTTACCTATGAGTAAGAATTAACAGTAAAAATGCAACCTGTTTGCACCTCCATGGAATTTTTTTTATGGGGGAAAAATGCTAATCTCAAAAGTATAATATAATATGACTCTTTTCCATAGAATTCCTGAAATAACAAAAATTTTATAAATAAAATTCAGTACAGAATTCAAACATGTATTTTAGACAATGAAACTTTGATGGCATATACACATACAAATACTATTTTTGTTTCAAAGTAACAAAAATAAAACATTTCTTTTCTCCAAGGAAGTGAACAATATACATCTCGTACTATAAGGAAGCAAAATTATTGTTGATGTGTTAGAGAGTTAAGTACACTATGAGAACAATTTCATGTTTACCCTGATGGCTTCTGTTTGTCTGATGTTCTCATTGCCAAAAGCACTTAGGGAATATTGTCACATAAGATTCACAGTTCTACAGATCTGTTTGAAAGGGTTTGATTATCTAAGAATGCATTTCTAAATTCTTAAAGGATTTAAACTTATAAAAAATGAATCCTTATTAATTATACAAGCAGCATTAAATATTTAGGGGAATATTTTAATATACTATGAGCTAAATATATTCACTATCAAAGCAAACACAAAAAGTCAGAAACACTTTTGGCTGTTTAAGATTTCAACAATATGTTTGACCCATACTAGCAATGCTGGCTGATAGGAGATCAGTGCTAATGCCTAGATGATGCCTCTGTTTGGGATTAAAGGTCTCATTAGCAAATTAATAGAATCAGTGTGTTAGTAGTGTCAGAGACAGAACCAGGGCCAAAGTGACTCTTCAGTATGATGGAGAAGTAGTTTATTTTACTTAAGCCATGATGGTACTGAGCCCTTGAATTTGAACTTGAAAGTAAATGGAAAATTGGAAAGGTATGCTTATTGCTTAATATGAACGGAAATGGTAGTATGCATATGCATTGTCATTCCAAATCATAGCGTGATAAAAAAAATCCCGTGTATCAAAATATGTAAGTGGCAACAATAGATCATTTTCATTCTGGTGTGGCTTAATGGTGCTACAGTAGTGTGAACTGCTTCTTTAACACGAAGATTTATTTTAGACTTGGGTCTCCCATGATGCTAACTAGGAAAAAGTTCAATATGCAGAGTTTTATGCCACTCTATCAGTACCCAGCACTCCATCAGGAGATTGGAAGAGAGAACAGAAATTAGAAACTCCAGGAAAGAAGTGAGATGAAAAATTGGAGAGAATAACGCAAGACAACACCCTTTGTCTTCATGTGCCAAGTCTGATGTTAGACACCCATCCCTGTGGATTGAATATTGTATCGACACTGGGGATAAGATGTCAAACAAAGAGAGACAAAGCTGATATTTTCATAAGGATATGTATCACTTAAATTTGAAATTAGACACCTTACCTGTTCATGTTTTCAGTTCTTCTTGGAGCAGAACCCCAAAGGCAAAAATTTTGAAGCCCTCAACTGCCCTTCTCTCGTTCTAAATCTCTACTCCTGGCAAAAGCCCATGACACCTATTCGAAATACATCTGGTGGAACATTGAAAAGCTCCAGCCCCTGTGAGTCTCAGAAGGCTGGTGGGCTCCTTCACTTGGCATCATGAGATTGCTGCAGACCTAGCACAGGTCCTCTCGATCACTTATATCTTGGCTTACTACCTTTCCCAGCAACTGCGATAATATTTCCCTATTTGGAGGAGAGACGGGATGTGTTAAGGGACTTGCTAAACCATTAGCAGTCTTTTATGTTTTACTAAGCCTCAACACATTTGTCTATGAAGAGGTAGATGCCTTAATGTATTGGATGTTAACTTATGAGATCTGAGAAAAAGATAATTGTATAGTGCCTCATGCTGCCTGGTTTACCTTTGCTTAAAAAGAGAGATGAGGCCTATTTAGAAAATTGGTCCCATAGTGACTACTACACAAATAAGGAAGACAAGATGTCATTTATATATACATTATTTATATGGTATACTTACACACATGCACACACACACACACTCATGCACACAAATGCACATATAACTTGAAGTATTAGGACTAAGGAAAGCATCCAGTCAAACTGAAAACATAGCTCATTAGTTTATTAGTCAGAAATGACCCAAATATAAAGTGTTAGGTAAGTCAATTTCGAGTAAATTTACCATTAATTTGCATCCAAAGTATAGAAGATTTGTTGATTTGCAATGTTCTTGGTACTATTTTACAATTTCTTTCTGGGAAGATGAGCTGGCACAAGGAAAACAGTCTTGCTTTTCTGACACATTAACAGGGACTTTCTCCAGCTCTTCTCCACTCCAGAAGATCCTAATGGTGTAAAGCCAAGAAAAAATACAATTGCACAGTCTTACATAGTTTGCAAAGTAGCATTCTTCATGATTCTGGTAACTTAGCTGCAATACACTTCACAATCAAGCCCGCAGAATCATCAGCCCCCTTTCAAGCTTCCTCTTCCACACTGAGCCTGTCAGCTAAAATATAAATATCGGAAAGAATGAGTCTTCGAACTATGACATCATTTTGCACTTGTGAGGATATTTCCATAACAAAGACCATAACTTCGGATAGCAATTTCACATCCAGTTACTGTGGACTAAACATCGTGTATAAAGAAGAAAAACGAAAACAAAAAAAATGATAATCATATACATTATCTCCTCCAAACGTTGGCACCAAGTTTCATAAAGTCTGCTGGATCTCTTCATGCCACTATCATTTTTCACCCAGTGTGTGCACATCACTTGAATCATAAAATGCTTCACAAAGCTACTTGGGGAGCCTGGAATTTGAATGCCAGCCTGTGAAAACTGTGTGTGTTGTTTTTGCATAAAGTACTGACTGGTATTTAACCAGATACCAGAATCTGATTGCAAAGGGAAATGCCAATTTTTCTTAGAGGCACTGAGACAGACCAGAGGTATCACCTCTGTTTGGGTACTAGGCAGGTGTAAGCATTGCTAAAAATCTCTTAAAATTGGTATGCAATAGGGGATACAATGAACGACTTTGCTCCTATTTCATGTTGCCTAGTGAGATGACTGATGCTGATTGCCACCTTGGCAGGATCCTGCACCCCCTAGGAGATAAGCCTCCAGCCTACTGTGGAGAGAGCTATTTAGTTTAGATTAGCTTCCTCTGAAGGATTATCTTGATCAGATTCACTGAGATGCTAGAACTCTTCCAAACAGAAGGCAGCAGCATCCCTGGGCCTGAGTCCTCACTTGCACAAGAAATGAGAAGTAAAGTGAGCATGAATATCCATTTGTCACTCCTCTTCTTTACAGTGGATACAAAGTGAGCAGCTGGCTACCTCTCAGGGCCCTGCTGCCCAGACCCTGTCTGTCCTGATAGACTGTAGCCTCAAACTGTGAACCAAAATAATCCCTCTCTGCTTTAAGTTCCCTTTGTCAGCTACTTTTTCCCAGCACCAGATAAACTCACTAAGACACACGGATCTATCTGTAAAAGAGTGTGGTGTGTTCAATGTGTGTGTTTACTTCTAATGTTGACAGATATGGTTAGCTAAAATGCCTTCCTCAAATTCATACTAGCTTATGATAATAACTAATATATATATATGCAAAGGGATTTAATTAATTTAAAAACTACTTTGTTAACTGAAAATTGTGTGGAACTAGATATTATTCACTTTGGTAAAACAAGCCTAGCATAGAAACATGGCTCTTCCCTCCTTAACAGAGATGAAACAGTGCCAAATAATGGCCTTTTAAAATACCATAGATCCATTTAAAGGACAATAATTAAGTATGCATTGCCTAGAAATTCTCTTGTTAGTAACCGATTATCCTGAGACTCAGAGAAGAGAGAGGCAAGGCTCCTGCATCTCGGTTCCCACAGTTGCCCCCTGCTCATCTCACAGGCAGCGCTTCTGCAGAATGCCAGTGTGACTCCACTTCTGCTCACTCCTGCCTCTGACAGAATCATGGCAACAGCTGCTTCTGAAAGTGATTGGAGTCCCCAGCAGCTGATCTGCAGAGAGGACGGGGTAATCAGTTTTCACAGGAAGCAACAATCAACTAAATGTTCTTTTCCAATTCTGCATGGGCTGCTCATCACTAAAGGAATATTTCATGGCTCTGGCCTGTAATATCAAAGAGATTTGGTAGCTTATGTTTTCCTGTAAGAACAAAAGAGTGTTTGCAGCTATCATGAATGCCAAACACTTGGTCTTCCTCATGGGGTAGCATTTGACATCATAAATTCCAAACACTAGGTCTTCATCCTGAAGCAGCATTTGACACTCCTCCCTTTCTTCCCTTTGGTAGGGTCCCCTCTCTTCCATGAGCTCCCTGGGGCATAAGCTTTTCATTCGGGAAGTGCCAATCTTTCCTAGATTCCAATCTCGACCTAAAATAAATAGCATAAATAAAGTTTCTAACACAGGGCCCTCAACTGTATCTTAGTCTATTCAGTCTGCACCAACACAAACACCATAAATGGGGTGGTTCATAACCAACAGAGATTTATTTCTAACACTTCTGGGTACGTGGGAGTCTAAAAATCAAGGTACTGGTAGGTTTCTTTCTGACAGTGGCATGCAGCTATGCCCATGGGGACCACCTTCTGCCTTCGTGTGATATAAAAGGGCAAGGGAGCTGTAGCAAGCATCTTCTGTAAACATATTAGTGCTATGTGGGAATATAGAGCCTCTTGGCCTAATGGTCTTCCACAGGCATCTCCCCTCATGGTATCTCCTTGGTGTGAAGATATTAACAGGATTTGTAGGGAGCATTTGTAGGCATGAGCATTCAGATGTTAATGAGCATACAGACAGTAAATGAGTTCTGCTTTTCTCTTCCTTAGATGTTACCTCTCAACTAGAAGTTACCCCTCCTAACTATTCAGAATTCTGAAAGTCAATTCAGTCCCCTCCATGCTACCAAGCTCCAGGGCATGGAGACTGGGGTGTTCTAGATTTGTTATACTAATTTGTTAAACCCAAATTTTGTTATGCAATGCCAAAGTAAATTTATGTGAAACTGAACATTTAAGCAAGACGTTTGCTTGCTTGCTTGTTTCCTGTATAAGTGTGGCTGCTAGAGTAAGTTGATGTGCACTACAGCATGCAGGAGTGTGCAAAGGCTGGAAGAGGCCACTGGATTCACTGAAACTAGAGTGTAATCTTCTATATAGGTGCAGAGAACATAATCCATCAACTCTCTAGGAGCAGTGATCCTCTGAACTGCCAAACTGTATCTCCAGGCCCAGACTGAACGTTTTAACCCCAGATCCCTTTAGAGATTTTCCACCTGTTGTTCTCCCTGTAGTGTAGGAATGAGGGTATAAATGACTGTCTCATTCAATGTTCTATTGCTGTGGAATGATACTATGACAATGGCAAGTCTAATAAAGGGAAAGAGTTAATTGGGGCTGTCTTACAGTTCAGAGGTTTAGTCCATTATCAGCATGGCTGGAAGTATGGTAGCATGCAGGCAGACATGGTACTGGAGAAGGTGCTGACAGATCTACATCCAGATCCATGTGCAACAGGAAGGGAGAAAGCTACCAGGCTTGACTTGGGCTTTTGAAACTTAAAAGTCCACCCCTGTCCCAGTGACACATTTCCTCCAAAACCTCCTAATAGTTGCCACTCCCTGGTGACCAAGCATTCACCTATGAGCCTATGGGGGCTATTTTTGTTCAGACCATGACAATGACCACTGTTTAATGTGCACTGACTGAAGTCATCTTCTCCTTTTCGTCTTCTCTTTTTATTTCACTGTTCTTTTGGGGAAACAATTCCTTAGATTAGCAGCTCCTCACCCTTGTCCCTGCCTCCTATCTGCCCAATTCCAATACATCCATACCACTTCACTGAGTATATTTTGATCATACTTCCATATTCTCTTGTGAATTTCCTCAGAAGACCTCTGTGACTTCCTCACTGTTGGTCACATCTGATCTCCCTTTGCTGTTCCCAGCACTGACACTGAAGCAATTACTCTGTTTAACTTATGGCATGCCTTACACACTAGTTCTCTTCCTTGAGAACACTCTTTGTTTTTCTCCACAGAGACACTAATGTCCATGTTTGTTAATAATGGATGTAAATAAGTTCCTCTTTCTCCACATCGTCAGCTTTTTATCATAACTGAAGTGGAATAATAGTTCACTCTAGTTTTGATTTACATTTCCCTGAAGGCTGATGTTACAATGCATATATATATATGCTTTTCTTTTGGCAAGTGTCTACTCAAATTCTTTGCCAATTTTTAAATTGACTTGCATGATTTTTAGTTTTTATATGTTTTTATGTTCTTTATATATTCTGGGTATTAACTCTTTGTCAAAAGAATAAATAGAAATGTTTTATTTCAGGACATAAGTTGTATCAAAGTATAGAATCAAAAGAAATGAAAGCAGCACCCCAAAGAGAAGCCTTTGAGCTCATGCTTTCTACTGCATTATTCTCAGCAGCTGAGGTATGAGATTACCCAGGCAGACACTAACAGATGACTGGATGAAAAATGTATATATGTACACACTGTAGTACCACTTACCCATAAAATTTAAAATCCTGTCCTTTTTCAGCCATGTAGATTGAATTAGTGGGCAGTACATTAAATGTAATAGGCCAGATGGTAGACAAAATTATAATTTGATTTTCATACATGAAATCTAAAAGTATATGTAAATAAAAATAAAAACGTGTCACCTGTACTTCCTGGTGCAGTGTGGGAGAGATGTCACAGCACTTCAGAGACTTTGCCTTCCATTACGGTGACGGGGGACAGAAAGCGTTAGCGAGTCGGTGCAATTACACTGAATACATCTGTCTGAGGAAAGCAGAGTGCTAATTAATAGTTGACTATAATGAGGTTGGAACCCAGGTGGTAATATACTAATTAGAAATGAGTAAAATAATTATAACAAGTCAGTACAGAATATATGGAATTAAAAACAAATAAAAACTTGCACTGAAATTAGAATGGTGACTAAGAGGGGTATGAGGCCTGAGAATAGAAAAATAAAGTTGGTTTGATTTCATGAGTGTATGCTGTACACATGTGGACATGTCACATGAATCCTAATGATATACTTTATCATAAAGAAAACTAAAATAAATTTTTGTCATCACGGAGTTTCACTGAATTCTGTCCTGCCTGGTCCCACAGCTGTTCAGTCTCAAAGAAACACACAGAAGCCTACATTAATTATAAACTGGTTGGCCTATTAGCTCAGGCTTCTCATTAATTAACTCTTATATTGTGTCCTCTGCGTCTGGGTGACAACTGCAGACTGAACCTTTCCTCTTTCCACAATTCTCCTATTCTGGTCGCCCCAGCTATACTTCCTGCCTGACTACTGGCCAATCAGCATTTTATTAAGCCAATCCAGTGACAAATCTTCACAGGGTACAAGACCATTGTCCCACAGCATCCTGAGCCTTTCCAAGATTGGCTTCCTCTGGCATGAATCTCCACTGTTCTGCACAACACTGAAGCAATTTGCCTGACTTTCCACGAATTTGCAGAAACAAAAGCAATGAGTGAATTTCTGTTTTCTTCTTGCAATTAGAACCCTGACACATTGTGTCACTGGCCTATGACCAGTCTCACTCTTAGGCAAAGATGCTCCTTAAGAAAAAGGGCAGAATCCCTGCCATAGTTTTTTGCTGAGGTCTGCAGCAGGGTCTTGAGCAAAAGGTTCTGGAAGCATTGTTTCTATGAAAACTTTGTTGTACAGGAACAGAAACCAGAAATTATTTGGCATTCTGAAGTGAGCACCTCTCATATTTTTGACATCCTCTCTTGACTGATTGTCTGATTATATATTCTTTACTATTCCCATGTGGAAAATGGACCCTATGTGTTCCAGCCACTAAAAGCACAATTGAACGTCATAAATACTGAGAAAGAATATTAACGAAAGCAATCATAATTCTTGGTCTTTTAATTACAAGAGGGATTTTCAAGGGTTCTTGTATTGAGTTACTGCTCAATTTTCTTTATTGTACTGGAGGAAAAATTAAATACTTCCTATTTTGTTAGTTATTTGATTTTACTAGATTTTTAAGCAATATTCAGAAATGTTTCACAATGTTCATTATTATGAAGATAAATATATTTTTCCCATCCAAGATTTGCAGCAATATAAATGACTAACATAGACCGACCAGTGAACCCAAGATAAATACGGAAACAAATACTGCCTTGAAAGGACAAATTTAAAAATTAGTTTATACTGATATACTGAAACCAGTCCATTTGTGTTTACCAAATAAACCCATGCGTCTTTACCCATACATGACACGGACTGACTCGATTTGAATCCTCTAATTGGAATGTTTCCCAGATTTTTCTCCTCAAGTATCACATCATGTCTTTCTTCTTCATCCAGTTTGTCTTCTTAACATAAAAGAAACTTTAAGGTCATTTTTACTTGTTAATTTATATTTATTATGAGCTGCCACTATTTGGGAGGTATATACTACTATTGAGTACTCTGTATGTGTGTGCATGCATGCCTGCATTCATGCATGTGTGTGTTTTGTGTGTGTGTATAGTCAAGTATTCTAATGTTCTCACTTTTCATTCTGATCTATTACTTCCTAGAATAGTGTAAAATTAAGAATGTAAGTTCCCAGCTAAATTGACGGTCAGAAAGACCAGAAATAGATCTTGCAATTATGAGCTTTGATACTTCTTCAGTCATAAAAACTTTCTGGAAAAAGACAAAAAAAATATTCATTGTCTATAACTCATTATTCTTCGGATAATCCTTGCTCACAAAGATGTAAGGTTCTATAAATTATTTGAGTAGAGATTATTGGTTATCATATGAAATCAAATGTGAAGGTGAATTAGGGTGGCCAAAATATCCCATCTAATCTAGTGTTAAACGAAGGAATAGAAATATTGGAGGACTTCATTTTTTGGTTAAGTGATTTGTCATGAAACACAACCTTGATCTAGAAAGCCAATATGGACCTGAGTCCTTTGTCACATGACAGAATGAGCACCTGCCTTAATCTTTCATGATTTTTTAGTATTCATTCCAAGTGGAAGTTTTGAGATATTATAAAACATTAACTATAAAATAAATAAAATGATTGCTCTGTGAATCTAGTTCTTTGTCTCTATGGGGTATAAAAACTTTTTAGGAAAACATATTATCTGACATTTTACATACTTAAATGCTCAAAATATAATCTGATTGTATATGTAAGAAAAAAGTTGTTACTAAGACAATATGAAAGATTTTTAAAAAAGAAATGACAGAGACTGGGGGATATAGGCTTCTTATAAAGCAGCACAGATTCTAATCTTTGAGAATGTTTGCTATTTCCTGTGTATGAACCCAGGATTACTGTAATACAGCAGCTCTCATCATCAAGTCATTGCCTGGCACCTGCCCGTTTCTATTCCCAAAACTAAATCTCATAAGAAGCCTATAAATGAGCCAGGGCTGATACATGTTACCCTGTTCCAGGAAGGTTGGTCAGTGTCTTCTCAAGCAATGGGAGATCAAATTAATGCATGCATTTTGCTTGCTAGGTATGAACAGAATAGTGCAGGAGATATTTAATTAGATGCTGCATTCTAACTATAGACATTTTCATTACTACAAGAAGAAACGACATAATGGTTACAGGAAGTGTTGTAGTTTAGAGGTTAATGGAATCATGGGATATTGAAGTTAAAAATGATGGTAAGGATTATCTACTAGCATCCCCTAATTTCAATTAGACATTCAGTGGGAAGCTAGAAAGATGAAATGACATGTAGAGGTAAAAAATAATAATAAATATAAAATTAATAGATGTAGGGAAAGAGACAATTTCTTGACTACAAAGCAACAAGCTTTACATATTTTCAGTAAGTGTCTTGTTTAGGAACATCATCCCTGGAACATCTTAGATTAGACTATCATAAACTACTAAGAACCTAGTTTCTACTTTTGATAGTAGACAAATGTCAGAAAATACAATTTGAGGGAAGTTAGACAATTTATCAATATAAATTTTACCACATATAAAAAAGAAGCAACAACTGGGTGATCATGGGGGTATGCCTTTAATCCCAGCAGTTGGGAGAGAGAGGCAGGTAGATCTCTAAATTTGAGGCCAGCTGGGACTACAGAGCAAGGGCCAGGACAGACTATAAAGGCACACAAAGAAATCCTGTCTTGCAAAAACACCACAGACTCCCAAAAAAATGAGAGAGAAGAGGAAAAGAAAGAAAGAGAGAGAGAGAGAAAGAAAGAAAGAAAGAAAGAAAGAAAGAAAGAAAGAAAGAAAGAAAAACATAGGCAATAGTGGTGTCTGCCTTTAATGCTAGCACTCAGGAGGGAGAGACAGGTAGATCTTTGTGAGTTCAAGGCCAGGCTGATCATCAGAATGAATACCAGGACAGCCAAAGCTACATAAAGAAATCATCTCTCAAAAATCAAACAAACAACAAAGTATAGCAACAGGCTGTATGTTGGTTCCCAGCTGCTTAGCCTCAAAATAATCACAAAGAAACTGTATTAGTTAAAACACTGCTTGGCCCATTAGCACTAGCTTCTTATTTGCCAACTCTTACATCTCCATTAATCTGTGTATCACCACGAGGTCATGGTCTATCAGCAAAATTTTAGCATGTCTGTCTCCCGTGGAGGCTCCATGGCTTCTCCCTCTCTGCCTTCCTTCTCCTAGCATTCAACTTAGTTTTTCCCACCTAGCTCTACTCCCCTATAGCTCTGTTATAGGCCCAAAGCAGTTCCTTTATTAACCAATTGTATTCCCAGTATACAGAGGGGAAGGAAGGAAGGAAGGAAGGAAGGAAGGAAGGAAGGAAGGAAGGAAGGAAGGAAGGAAGGAAGGAAGACAAACAGCAGTTGTATTCAGGAATTCAATGTAATGTAAATGAACCGGCTATATTTGGGAATTAAAATTAATGTAAGGCAAAGTTAAAAGCTTATGAAATTATTGGAGATTTCATGTCCTTAAGTAAGTGAATATTTCTTTTAAAATACTAGAAAATTATAAATGCTAAAAGTTACACTTAATAGTGTACCTGTTACAAAAAATCCAAACTTAAATTCTAAACATATTTGTTATAAAGATTATAAACACAGATAAATATACAAACACACATGCTCATGCATATAAATGCACACACAGAGAAACATGCACACATGTACATACATATATACTAGGACAAACATAGGATCATTACAAATTTCTGAGAGAACAAAAAAGTCTGCATAAGTAAATGAACAAAGGATAGTGATTGAATAATTCATAAAACAGTTGAAAGAAAAATAGCAAATAAGACATTCTATTTCTCCAGTCATCACAAAATGTAAAATTACATAAACAATAAAAGATTCCTAATATTATTAGGCCCATAAACATTTTCTTAAGAGATATATGCACATACTATACAAAGCCTGTGGGTAAAGTGAGGTCTTCTCCTTGGTGCCAGATATGTGAAGTTTTAGAAGTTTTCTTAAAGCAGTCTGGAAACATCTTTGAAATCTATGTTGAATATACCCTTGATCTTAGAACTTTTCTGAGGCCTCCCCATAAAATAAAGGATTAAGACATAAAGATATAATGACAAGAATGATTTCAGCAATGTTGGCTGTAGGGGCAAAACTCGGTGAGAAAAGGTTGTCATTGATAAAGAGTAAAGCTGGTTGAAAGGGGTCACATTCTCACGCAGAGTAATTTATAACTCAGTCTGAAAAATGCTCAGATTTCCAAGTTGGTTTGAGGGTTCCCATGACTTTCCATATTGAGAAAAATAAATGTCCAGGGGAATATGTTTTATCATCAGATTCTAAAGAACAATAGCAAACAGCTATGTGTGTTTACAGGTAGAGATGTAGGTGATGGATGAATAGGCAAGTATGTAGACATTTCTGTGTTTACATACATGTATTTATATGTAATTATTTTAACATGAAAAAGACATAATATTATATAAGAGCCTTGAGAGGGACCTGAGTACATAGGGTATAATTCAACAAGTAAGAGATAACATGAAAATGTGTTCACATAAGCAAAGTTAGGGATGCTGGTACCCATACTTTGCAACTCATTCAAATTAAAATAGCCCTTTTGCTAATCAACCCAGAATATTTTGTGTAGTTCTGGTCAAATGTGAGAAAGATTTTTTAAACTGAGGAAGGTCATGAAAAAAGTCTCAAACCATCAAATTGACCCAGATTGAGTGTCAGTTTGGAGCTAGGCTCTTCCCTTTCAATAACTTCCACTTCCCCTCATAGTCAACATATGATTTCACCACCCACTCCAGAGAGAAAATAGACATCAATGAACCAAAATTGCTCCACTGCCCACTGCTGCTTCTATAAACTTAAGCCCAGCTGCTTCAACCCTCCCCTTGCCTCCTGTTACCTACAGTTAAATTCACGCAGGCTCTGTGATTCCCGAGTTAATATCCTTCGCAGAGCATGGATTCTATTTATTGTTCTTTCCTTTCACATCTTGCAACTTTCTCTTCCCTAGGACATTATAGAAAATATTACTCAAATATAAAGGTTTGCTTTAAAAGTTCTAAAAGGTTTTAGGTCTGGCCAAAGAATGTATTAGTTGAGTCTATAACATTTTTTAATATGTAAAAATATATGCCAAAGCAATCAAAGACTACGGGGGATACGTCAAGATGACTTAACATCCTCAAGAATCTCCCAAGGGACACAGGTGATAAAAGCTGAGCATCACCAAATATCATAATTTCAAGACGTATGTTAAAATCTAACATGCATAATGTTTAATTTTATAAAACATTCAAATGCCCAGGTCATCTTTGGTATATGTCTTGTATTTAGTTACAACAATAAACAATAAAAGCACTTTTCCTTATTTATAGAAATTGTATCTCATTGAGATTACTTATCCTAATACCCCCCACCACTGAAATCTTCAGAATGTCTTACAAGTGTTAATGCCTCAACTCTTAATGTAACTTGGTACTGTAGTGAGGGGGTACTCATTACTATATATAGCAATTTCATTTTAGAAACCTACCAGTAATTATCAGTCTGTATGCACAGTGCCTCTCCAATTGTTACAATGTGACACACATATTACATCATGTGAAGTGAATGGATTCAAAACACTTCAGAAAGGGGCTAGCAAGAAACATCTAGTATAATTTTGGCATATGTATCATACAGTTTAACCTAATCTGTTTTTACCTCTTCCATTCTTTTTGGTTTTAAATAATGTCTTTAATTTATATTTTTTAAGGATTAAAGACCTATCTTTTGAGGGCTGGATGGATGACACAGGAGTTGAGTGCACTAGCTGCTCTTTCAGAGGACCTAAGTTCAGCTACCACATCCCACAACCGGTGGTTCACAACTGCCTATATCTCTAGTTCAAAGAGACCTCTCTTCTTGTCTGCATAGGCACTGCTCACATGTGGTGCACATACAGATAAGCATGTACACACATATACACAAAAACAAAATAATTGTTTTAAATGAATCTTGGTTCTGTGGATCTTGAACAAAATAGCCAATTACTGACAATTTAAGCAATAAGGAACGTGAATGTGGAAACGACTTTCCATTCATAATAGATACATCCTCAGTAATTGTGAATGACCCCTTCAGCATCAGTCAATCCCTTCTGAATGTGATTTTAATTAAAGCAATATGATCCAAAGCAGCCTAGGGGTAAGAGACTACAACACACTTAAATTCCAAAAATAATTAAGTTAACAAGCAATTTCTTTAAAAATCACTTTGACTCAAAAATAGATGTATCCCTTACTTGAGACCAAACTAATCATGGAGAGAAAACCATCTGCCAAGCCAAACACCCATGAGGGTTAATATCTTGGATGTTTTTGGTTCTTTCCAGCAAGAAATTTATGTGCTGTTCTGGTAAACACTGCCTAACTGTGCAAATTTTTCTTTCACAACTTAGGCATATTTTCCTATTTTGCCAAAGTCGTTAAGTCAATGTTCATTGTTTCTTTGCCCAAGCACTATTTCAATGTAAAAAACAATTGGTCCTTGATCTTTTCCCTATCTTGGTATCACATGTATTCATAATATTCAAATACCTATGGACACAATTTTCAACAACACTAATAGTGTTTATTTTTGTACAGTCCACTTTAATGATTTGATTGCATTTTATTTTATTTCATTGAAATATTCTAAATGGACTTCACTACACATTAATTTGTACCAGCATATTCCCAATTTTAAAATAGTTCCTGATTTGATCTTTCAATGCATTTGTGTGGGATTTTTGTAAATATTTTCCTGGATTTGAACAAGAAGTTTTAAGTACAGATAAAAATGACTTTTCATAAATAGAAGAACAAAAATAATAGAAAAAAGAACCCACACAACAGCAATCACATTTCAGGGAGTATTTAGGATGAAGATCATTTGAAAAATATTTTGGGGTAGTCTTCTGAGTCAGTTGCTGAGATCTCAGAATACTGCAATAAATAATCTAGAGAATCACCCACCTTTCAGGGCATTGACAGTCTTTAATTAAACAAAATTGTTCACAAAGAAATCAAATGGAATGGAATGTTTTATTACTAGAAAAAGTATATTCTTTTATGAGAAAAGAATGAGAAAACTTGGCTTAAAAAAAAGGAGACTCTGCGGGGGAGACAGATTTAAATAATAAATAGAATTTAGCTAGTATGAAGAGCTTGCAAGTAATGCAGAATATGTGGAGAAGATGTAAATTGACCCTACTCTCTTAAGGGCTATAGGCACTGAAAGGGAGATACCCCATTCTTCAGTAAATGATCTCATTCTCACACTGATGCAAATAACCTTTAGCAAATTCCATGACTCACACCCAGAAATAAAGACAACAAAGGATGGGGACTTTCCAGGAAGGATTCAGCAGAGGAAGCAAGGGAACAAAGAGAGCCTAATGGACGGAGGAAAATACTTCAATTTATTATGTATATGCATAAAATTGAGGGAACTAGCTCTGCTCTGAATCAGCTGCAGCACCCAGGAGAGCAGGTCCTGTACTCTACCTTGTCTGTACACTCAAGTTGACCCTATTGTTGAGAACATAAGTGAGCAGAACTCTCTCACACCCTCAGATACCTGCTACAGCAATCGGGAGAAAGGGCCCTGAACCTTGTTTGGGCAAAACCATAGAACTGGCCTTAGTGATATGGGTGAGGGGACCCAGATATGAAGGTCAAAAAGCAGGGCAACTGATTATGCTACCTTTGCACGGTCAGGATACCACAGCGGTTAAACGTTTGTCACTGGGCAGGTTCAGCTCCTTGCTGTAGGCTGCATTGGGTAAGCTAGCTGAAGCCATTCTGGAGAGCTCATCTGGGTACGGAGGATGAAGGAAAGGTAGCCAGCTGGCTAACCCAGTTACCAGCCAGGCCCAGAACCAGGGCTAGAGTTGGCCTACCCCAACATCCACCAAACTTATGGACTATTGGAGAATGTGAAGGAGATGAACCTAGAGATCCAAAACAGGAGGATCTCCATGGCACAGAACAACAACAGGATATCCATGAGGAGCACCAGTGAAAACCGATTATCTAGGTATAGCAGAAACCAGAGGCCTCAAGCCAGACAGACCCATGCCTTGTGGCAATGAACACTTACGAGTAAAGGTGAACAGACTAAAGGGTAAACTAACAACATGTCTCAACAGGCCACACTACAGCTTCCAAGACAAGATTCCCCTTTTGTTGTTTGTTTGGTTTTGGTTTTAGTTTGTATCTTTGTTTTGCTTGGTTTATGATTTTTCTTTTAAATTTGGTTTTGTTTTGGGTGAAAGGTTGCGTGGACACGGAGGTTTTCTTTGCTTTATGTATAAAAACCACTTATGAGTGAGTACATGTGATAATTGTCTTTCTGGGTCTGGGTTACCTCACTCAATATGATGTTTTCTAGATCCATCCATTTGCCTGCAAAATTCAAGATGTAGTTTTTTTTTCTGCTGTGTAGTACTCCATTGTGTAAATGTACCACATTTTCCTTATACATTCTTCTGTTGAGGGGCATTTAGGTTGTTTCCAGGTTCTGGCTATGACAAAAAATACTGCTATGAACAAAGTTGAGCACATGTCCCTGTGGTACGATTGAGCATCCTTTGGGTATATACCCAAAAGTGGTATTGCTGGGTCTTGAGAAAGGTTGTTTCCTTATTTTCTGCGAAATCACCATCTGATATCCAAAGCAGCTGTACCAGTTTGCACTCCCACCAGCAATGCAGGAGTGTTCTCTTTACCCCACATCCTCTCCAGCAAAGGTTGTCATCAGTGTTTTTGATATTGGGCAAAGAAGACCAGTCTACAAATCAGAATCCCTGAGAACTTAGACAACAATGAGGACCCTAAGAGAGACATACATGAATCTAATCTACATGGGAAGTAGAAAAAGACAAGATCTCATGTGTAAATTGGGAGCATGGGGACCATGGGAGAGGGTTGAAGGGGAGGGGAGAGGAAGGAAGGGGAGCAGAGAAAAATGTATAACTCGATAAAATCAATTCAGGAAAAAGAGGACAAAAACAAAAGCAAGGGGACAGGGAGATAAATGGTATCATAATGCATGATGTGAAAACCCATAAGAACTCAATAAATGTTATATTTAAAGAAGAGAAAACTTAGGGGGTGATTTTTCTTTGAAAATTAACCCAACATTTTACCATTTCTCAAATCTCCTAGTTTATTACTCTTTTTTCCACATTGCAGATTCTTACTGATGGTTTATATTTTGCAGGAAATCATAGAAATCTAGACAGCGAATGTGTCACTGTATTAACAGAACCTCCCGAAATGCACCAACTAAGGACCAGCCTCCCAAATCTGGAGCTTGTAAGGCATTTCAGATTGAATCCATAACAATATTTGCTATATTTACCTTATTTTTCTTATAGATTCAAATCTATAAGAAATATAATATTGTATATCCTTAAATATATTTCTTAAATAT
Source organism: Neodon shergylaensis (assembly GCA_025134845.1). Lineage (NCBI taxonomy): Eukaryota > Metazoa > Chordata > Mammalia > Rodentia > Cricetidae > Neodon > Neodon shergylaensis. Next base: position 6,238,822 of record JABTXL010001191.1, read on the forward strand.
TTTATATAAATATATAATGTTCAAATCTATTTTTTCATATTGGTTTTCAAAAAATATTATTGTTTATAGTTCTGTGTCTTTCACATATGTTTTCATTTATGTGGAGGGCAAAAAATGAACTCAGTGTTCCTGATTCTTGAATAACAGGTGACTTTAAACTGCTCAATATGTGTGCTGAGAACTAGACTTGGGTCCTCTGGGAGAGTCACAAGTTCTTTAACCTCTGAACTCTCCCTAGCCCCCTCATACTATTTTATGATACCCCTTAAAATCTGCTTGGTAAAGTTTCTTTTACTTTGAATAAATTGTTATTTCTATTTATTTTTTTGCATTCAATTCTTATTTATAAATATTCTTTACTATCTGATATTTTATAAAATTGATTATTTTGAAATCATTTTACATAAATTTATGAAAAAATATACTTTTCCTTTGTTGTCTTCATGAGTCAACTCTATTTCTGGTTTAACTTTATAGTTATTATAAACACTTAAGACTAAGTATTTGAGGGATAAGATAAAATTAATATATTCAGTGCATCATTGTTATGAAATTTATTTTTCTGTCTTCCCATTAAATCTATTATTTCTACATACTTGTGGTAAGTAGTCCTTATAGTTGTATTTTATCAAAATTTAGCAAATTATATACAATTAACTATGATCTATAAAGCACAGTAGGAATTTATTAAGATGAAGGGTTTTTAGCATAAAGTTAAGCACAGGGGTTTAGATAAGTGCTCAGAGAAAGAATATTGCACTCAAGAGTGTAATATAGACTTCTCCAAGGAGAAGAGTAGCTTTGGTATATTTTAGCACGTGCAAACTTTTTTCTCAGATTAATTGCTTATTCTTATATATTCCATCATGGATAGAATTATTAATTTTAAATACTTGCTTATATTAGTGTTTCTATCACCATTTCTTCTTTTATTTTGTTAAAAATATGGCTAACTGCTCAGTAGTTTCACTAAAAACTAAGGACTGAAATTAAACGAAATATGAAATTAAGCACTACATGTACACATACATGTAAAAGACTTAGTGGTTTTCCTCTTTTCAAAATTAGTTTTACAATCTTAGTTTTGTGTGTGTGTGTGAGAGAGAGTGTGCACATGTGTGAATACATAAGCAGAGTCCCTTGAGACTGGTGTCACAGGTGAATGACACCTGATGTGGAAAGAACTTGTAACTGCTGATTCATTGTTCCAGCACAATTAGGTTTTTTTAACCAAATATAACACCATTTTACATTTAACATTGGGTTTCCCACTATATGCTATAAATATGTTTTCTTGCCATTGGTTAATAAAGAAGCTGCTTTAGCCTATGACAGGACAGTATAAAGCTAGGCAGGAAAACTAAATTGAATGCAGGGAGAAAGAAGGTGGAGTAAAAGAGATACCATGTAGCTGTAGGAGAAGGATGCCAGAGCCTTACTGGTAACCACAGCCTTGGGGTGATAACAAATTAATAAAAATGGGTTAATTTAAGATGTAAGAGCTAGCTAGCAATACACCTGAGCCATCAGCCAAACAGAGTTGTGATTAATATAGTCTCAGTGTGATTATTTGGGTTTGGGTGCCTGAGAACAAAAGAGCACCCTCCACTTACAAAATGGAACCACATGACCTGTCACTCACTTGGTCCATGTGCTTGTATGCCTGGCCCACTTGGGGTCAGGAGGAAAGTAGCTGAGAGCACTGTAGCACCGGTTCAGCACTCCCCACCTGAGAAAGCAGTGGGATCAGGTCTGCTAGGCATGTACCAGCAGTAGAGCATGGGAGATTCCTGCTGCCATACACAGAGATATTTCCAAGCCACACAACTTAATGCAGGGAAGATTTAGCTTTTACTCAGACACAAAAAAGGTTTATGTGCTGCGCGGTTCTCCCCAGAGTTGAGGTGGGAAAATGGCTCCCATCCAGCAGTCCTAGAGCTGGTGAGAAATGAACCTCCACCATATTGAAAGGCCAAAAGAATCAGAGTCAGCATCTAGGACTCCTGTAACCTACTGCTTACCATTTAATAATGCTCCTTGTCAGAACAGGATTTCAGATACACAATAGGACAGATTCAGACATAAAAGACCTCTAAACCAGACACAGTGTATTTAAAAAACGTATCTAGGCTGGGGAGAGAGAGGTAAAGAGTATAGAAATATTATAACTGTATTTCTTGCTTAATAGCTATTTTGTTATATGTAATTTTACTATGTTAATGTTAAATCTTTCTTTTATTTAGACAGCAATGGGGAGATGACATGGGATTTCCCTCCGTATGTTATGAATATGTTTTATTATCATTAGTTAATAAAGAACCTGCTCTAGCCTATGGCAGGACAGAAAAGAGCTAGGTGGGAAAGCTATACTGAATGCAAGAAGAAAAGGTGGAGTCAGAGAGACATTGTGTAGCTGCTGAAGGAGAAGGATGCCTGAATCTTACTGGCAAGCCAAACCCTCATGACTATACAGAGATTAATAAAAATTAGTTTATTTAAGATGTAAGAGCTAGTTAGCAATATGACTGAGCCATTGGCCAAACAATGTTGTAATTAATATAGTTTCTGTATGATTATTCAGGTCTGGGCAACCGGGAACGAAAGAGAAGGCTCTGCTTACATACATTAGTTCTAATAATATATAGGCATAATTTTATTTTTCCTTCCTTTACTCTCTTTTTCCAGTTCAGTTAAATGCCTTTTTATATCGGAATATGAAGTATTTGATGATTTACAAAATATCAGCTCTTTCTTGAATTGATACTTACTGTTCTCAGTCTCAAAATGCAAAATTTCCTATGGCTTGTTTTATTGAATAAGATCTAACCTTTATAAGTTTTGACCTTGCTTTCATGCACCAGACTGAAACTGATCTAAGTTCTGGGATTCAAAAAGTTCTGCTGCTTATTGGCCAAGGACACATAGACTATGTGGTGAGGACTAGGGCTATGGGTACTGCCTCTAGCGCTGCTTCTACTCAAGCAGGCTTATTCAAATTGAAGAGCTGTTTTGATACTGAAATAACTTTTTCCAGAATACCTCTGCTTTTTATGTCCAGCTAACACCATACCAAAGCAGGTGGGAATGTGCTGCAGTCAACAGCTGATCTCTTAGTGATCTCTCTTCTATTTCTACATTCTAAAACTCGGTCCAAGAAACATTCTTCTTTTCCATCTGCTGAACACAACTCTGGTGGCAAAAAAAAAAAAAAAGTCAGATCAAGTCTATAAATCCCACTCCTCATTTTATCAACACAAAAATATTGAAAACTTCAAATTTTATTGACTTTAATGACATTTAAAAGCCATGAGAGGCAATGCATGCCAATGTTAAGTTTGCTAGAGTTTTATGTACAAGTTGAAGAGTCATAACATCCAAAATCAAAATAAAATTTTCCCAGTTGGGCTTCTAGAATATGGACATGTAAAACTCTGTTTTAAAGTAAAGAATGGGTCTTATCTAGAGTTAAGGATGAGATATGAATAAAGATTTGTTTTTTGGTTGGTTCATTCAATTCATAGGGCCATAAAATATTTGAATAATGTTTTTTGAAGCTTTCTTGATTCTATTTACATGCATATTAGGAAGATTTCTCAGGTATTCCTATAAGTCCTTAAGGTCTTGTTTCATGATTATTCATTTAATATGAGGTACCCTAAGTTTCACATTTTAAGCCATCACTAGGGTAACAGAAAACTTTGTTCTTCCGCTTTCTGTGACTTTATATGTGACATTATACTGGGCCTTCATGTAGTAATTGACATAATCAAGGAAAGTGATGGATTACATTCCATCCCAAAAATCCAACCATCATAAATAAATCTTACTTAGCAAAGTCAAATGGAAGGCAATTCCCGTCACCCACTTTCGTTCAACAAGAATGCTGCATTCATTAGCTTAACTGGTTCCAAAGAATAGAATTATATTGACCTCAATAAATTTCAAAGGATTACATATTTATTTGTACATATTTTAGTGCTTCTCATGATATAAAATGATAAACTTTAGTCTGTTTTGAAGGTTAAATTATACATTTTAAAATTAGAAAGTCAAATATGCTTGGGAGCATAATCTGTAAATCAGACATTTGAGAAGTGAAGACTGAAGGCTAACTTGCATTAGATTCACAAAAAAACTTTTATTCTGTTTCCAGGATTACATGAATAATATTGTAGTTGTTCAAAATAGCAACATTCAGAGCACCTTCTGTTACCAGTTATGCAAAAGTTAGATAGAAGTTTCTCTTAGGTTTGATTCTGTGGTAAACCTATTCCAACTATCTTGACACATAGAAACCTTTAAAACTATGGGCACTGCTTTAAAAAAATCTTTGTTTGCATGTTGACACACTGATTCTTAAATGCTCCTATATCCAGCATGTCACAGAAGTCATGGCAAACAAAAGTATGTTCTCTTTATCTTTATAAACCTATGTTGGATCAGCCAAATGACCTCAACATGAAGTTCCTGTGTGTGTGAATGAGCAAATGCTCCCTATTGCTTCTTACCTAATGCTGCACACACATATGATTGTACATTGTGTTTTTGTATTTATCTAAGTTCTAATGTTAGAGAATTGATTTGCATTGAACACAAGCTATAAGTAAATAAAATGGTTGGAAGAGAAAAGAAAACACAATTTAATGTTTTGTCTCCTTTTGACTCACTCCAGCTATTGCAAATTCTTGCCATTCTCTTCAGCACAGATATTTTTCAAATTCTCATTTGTTTTTCTGATGGAATACTTAATTCACACTAGAAATTTTCTTTCTCCTCGAATACTCATTTGTCACTCACTTTACAGATTCCAAGTAATATATGGTTGTACTGAATGACAAGATGCTCATTCACAAGACCATCAATGCTTTGCTTTGAAGGTTCTCACTAGATGATTTCCATGTTTGTTTATTCAAATACAGTCTTCTCAAAAGTGTATTTGACACACGAGAAACACTGAGAATTTGTTCTCAGATTTCTTGCAGATCCTTATAATTTCCCTTCTGCAGACCACATGAATGATGACTTGACTGAACATAGATCTACTGGGCTAGCCTTTCCCCCTCAGTAATCTATTTCTCTTACCTTTTCAAGTTGGCTGTCTTTTTAGCTATCTGTGAAAATTTGAAATTTTTATCCCAAGTCCACTTATGCATCATGGCATTTGGACTTCTGTGTTTCAGTTTTCTTTAGTCTTCACACTTACGTTTTTCCTATGGAAGACAGTCGTAGTCTTCCCAGCCTGTTGTTTAATTTGGACTAACTCACTTGTGCTATTCTAAGTTATAAATGGTATTTGACATGCCATTCATGATTAGAATCAAAAAGATGAAGACAACATGTTCTCCGGTTTTATACACTATTATGCTTATGTAAATCTCTGTGTTAAATATCTCACAATCTCCTAGCCTATAAGGTTCCCGGAAAGAGCCATCCTATTTATTCAAATTTCAATAGTCATATAAAAGAAATTAGCAGTCACATCTAGGTTATTATCAATAATTCTACACACACACACACACAAATGACAAAACCTCATTGAACTAATTTGTTTATTCATTCCTTTATACCCTTCATCAAATCTCCATTCAATTGCTTGGTACCCAGGAGAACAAATCTTGCATATGCGTAATAGAATAAAAAAGAAAGAAAAAGAGAAAGACAGTATTAAAACTAGCAGCTATGGAGGTCTACTGTTGCTGTTCCTTGTCTTGGCTAAGGTAAGTGCTCCACACTGCTGTGCACATCCAGCGAAGGTTTTCTGTGCCCCTATCTGGAATCAGACTCACATACAACCCTGAGGTGAGGTATGTGTTCCAAATTTCTTAGGCATTCTTCAAGCTAATCAAGTTTACAATGATGGTTAACTATCACAGCCTCTCTTCTGCTTTTATGTCTGTTTTATAAAAACAGTTTCCACATGAGAGAAAATGTGATGCTTTTCTATTGAGTTCAGCATATTTTGCATGATAACAATCTCTATTTTCACGCAAATGACAGGATTACATTATTATTCTAATTGATTAATACTAAATCATATGTATGTATATGGCACTCTAATGAGTTCATTGTTTCAAGTATTGAATATTTCATCAACAGAATGTCCATTCTTTATTGATATAAAATGCTGCTACTAACTCCTTTGTCCTTTTGTTCATTCTCTCTGTTTCCTTCTCAAGATAATCTGTTAACTCTAAAATCTGAGTTATATATAGTCTGATGCTTTTAATTAACTTTTACCATTTTACTTTTATTCATATGTATATGTGCTTTATGTGATAGTACCTAGAAGGGCAAGAAAAGAACATCTTGGTTCTCCTAAAGAAATCTCAGCAGTCATTAGCCACCCAACACATGGGTTCTGAGAACTGGACTCAGGTCCTGTGCAAGAAGGCAAACACACTTAAACATTGAACCAGCTCCTCAGTCTCTCTTTTACCTCCCTTTCTGTTGATTATTTTTCAGTTTTTCTTGATTCTTAAACTTTTTATAGACATTGTAGATGAAAGATAATGAGAATATAAATTTTATTACTTATCAACAAGGCAGTGGTGGTGCATACCTTTAATCCTAGCACTTGGGAGGCAGAGGCAGGTGGATCTCTGTGAGTTCAAGGCAAGCCTGGTCTACAAGAGCTAGTTACAGGACAGGCTTGAAAGCTACAGAGAAACCCTGTCTCAAAAAAAAAAAAAAACCAAAAAGAGAAAATTATTGCTTATCTAGACATGACAGGGAAAGCTGCATCCATGATATCTCAACATGGCCACCTAAACAAGTCCTGCCTAAGGGTAACTGTTTTGGCAAAAGTAAAAAGGTACCATTCCCCAAGTGGCTACAGTGGACAGTAGGCCACCTGAGGCTGTGCAGTAAAATGCTGTGGTTCCCTGAGTGGCCCATGGACCACAAGCACCAGCGTGTCCCACTCAGGGAGCCGTGTGTCAGGTAAGAGACAGAGACAGGTCATGCAGAGAAGGTGAGTATTTATTTAGTGGGTTATGGAAGGGAAGGGGAAAGGGAAGAAGGGGAGAAGGGAGAAGAGCAGAGAAAGAGAAAGAGAGAGAGAAACAGAGAGAGGGGGAGGGGAGAAGTGGGGAGAAGGGAGAAAGGCAGAAGCTGCTTCTTCAGGAGAGGGACAAAAAGGAAGGAGCTCAGACTGGAAGTGGAAGGAAGATCTGCTTGCCTCAGTGGATGGGGGAGAGAGTAGGCAGGGTTTGTCTCTTAAAGGGACAGGACAAACCATTACATTTCCATCTTTTTTCTTATAATAAAAAGGCAGGAGGTTAGGCACAACAGGTTAAAGAAATTGGGACAGAAGATTCTCAAGACTGCTTTCTGTTTATTTGTGGGTGTCATCTTGGGAGGGAACCTGAGAAAGCTAGGTGCTGGTCACATCCTGGGGTAGATGGTCTCTTTGTGCTGTCTAGTGTTTGTGATATGGAAATGTCTGAAGTCTCATATACCTGTTTAAGGTATTGGCAAAACAGAGGACAAAGTTAAGTTTAGAAAAAAAAATAGACCAGGAAATTGAGAGGGGTGTATCTGACCTGCTTAAGATGGAGCTGTCATTTCAGCACCCTGGAACTCACAAGAATTTTGGGGGTTTGTGAAAACATAAGTTTTAAACAGTAGCATATTTATGTCAGAATGACGGTACCAGATATTTTTGCATAATGAAAAGAATTTTTTAAACTATGAAAGGCAGCATGAGAAAGGAATTTGACAGCATGCACCTGTCCTCACACCTTCATAACTTGTCTTAATAACTTGTATTTATATTTTGCTGAAATTTGTTTGGTGAGGTTGTCCTTTTAAACTGACAAAACCTCTCAGCTGTCAAACTGCATCACAGATCTTTGAGAAGGATAAAATTTTACTTGAGTTATTGATTAAAAATGACAGAGAACTTGGTTGGCACCTAGAGCTACTCCTCAGAGTCCTCCATGGTTGCTAAAGGTTGCATTTGACTTTTCCTGTTTAGCACAGGGCCTGCCAGGCTCCAGAAGATCCTGTGGGCCAAGAAATCTATAGGAAGACAAGCCTACCTTGACCTGAGAAGTTAGGCTTTTGATTTCAGCAATTCTGTTCAGTGTCTGGAGATCTTCAGTTTAGATGAAAGGCAGTTTTGCTAAGTGGTCCACACTTGGGAGTTGAAGAAAATCACAGCTGGATGTTGTTTTGTGCCCATTTGTCCTCTGTCTTCTTTGGAGGAAGTAGAGTGCTGCTGCTAGGAGCCAACCTGTCTCTTTTTGTTATGAAAAGTTTTTTTTAATAATTAAATATTTAAATACCAAATAAGCAGGAAGCAGTCTTGAGAATCTTCTGTCCCAATTTCTTTAACCTGTTGTGCCTAACCCCCTGCCTTTTTATTATTGGGGGGTATTCACAGTGACCATCAAGGGGTCTTGGTCTATCAAGCCACATTAGTCTAAAAGGATTCCAAGGGTTCTCATCCTCTGTAGAAACAAAAGAAGAACCTCTTTTCTAGCCCTTAAACCTACTTTTTTTTGAAGCCTAAAACTAATAAGCTGAAATCTGCCTGGATATTTAATTGTCTATGGATAAATTATGGATCTCAGAAAAATGTTTCAAACATACAAACTTTATTAAACAAAATCCCTCTGGAAGAGTAAAGTTTCACATAGTCTCTTTCTACTCTCTGTTTCTCCTCAGTGGACTCACACAGTTGTGTGCTATTAGCATTATACTTAAGGCTATTGGTACTTCTAACTCAGATGCTCTCCCATGTAATGCCGAAATGACAGAACTTTTAAATCTATAGAAACTTTCTGTTCTCCACTCAAGCAGAGACATGGCTATTTTTTTTCCTTCTTAGGAAAATTGTGTTAGCAGCATTTTCCCATCTTAATACTCCCAGGTTGTTCTGGATTCGCAGCTATTTCATAGCTGAGTGGTTTAAGCTTTTTCAGCATATGGAATGTCCAATCCATTAAGTCATGCTTGTTAATACAGAGGGAAATCACTTCAGCTGGGTTTCTAACCTTGTGATGGGCTCTGCAGTGTTTCACATTTTATTTCTTTTAACATATGTTTGCACCAAAGTTGGCATTTGATTGGAAACATATGACAGTCCATTTTCCTGCAGGATTGGCTATTATTGAAAATGAGAATGGGGACAATTGCTCTTAGAACTGATAACTAACCCTGCAATTTGTGGGCACTCCCATTGAGAAAGGGTGATCATAAACTTCTGTGCATAATTAAAGTCTTTCTTTTGAAGGAACTAGGGTCCTATGCTATGTTCCCTCCTACAGGTTTTAGAAATGGCTTCTCTGATTTGTGCTCAATTATATAACCTGTCCTTGGAATGACTTTTCAATTCTCTGTGTGACATCATTCCTTAATTTTGCAAATGCATACACTGCCTGTTCTCTGAGAGCATTGTTTCCCCCAATATTGCTAAAATGATTTCAGATTTTTGAGACACAGTGATCTTGTTCTCATATATTATAGCACTTGCAGTGTTCTTAACATTATACTTGAGAGATATTTTAGTTTTTTTTTTTTTTTTTGGAAAAGAAATATTTTAGACCGGCATTGAAATTATCATGTAAGTGTAGCTGTCCACTTTGATGGAAATTAATTCATGTAAAAAATGATTAAGCTTGGAGCCATTTACCTTATGAGCCTCTGTATTACAAGGTCATTGCTAAGGGCTTTGAAGTACATGTTTTCCTGTTCTTAATTTAGTGTTGGTGTCAAAATCAAATCTTTTAGTTGCAGTTTGTAAACCTTTGAAAACCTTCTCCCCACAGAAGCATGATCCTAATGTAAATCATCACAAGAAGGACGTAATAGGTATGTCCCTGCTCAGTGTCTTGAAATAAGTAGTTAGTTCAGAGTTGGCAGTGAGAATTTATCATAGAATTATATATAATAAACAGCCTCAAGGAATGAGACATCAAACCTTTAAGGTAAGATGAGTGGTCTATGGAACCGTAAAATGAGGCAAAGAGGCTGCATAGCTGGGAAGGTCCCCTGAATTTCACAGCTGATCTCAATGGAAAAGCAGCAGCTACAGTTGAAGCACATTTGCTCTACCTGGTACCATTTGTGTTAGGAACTGGGAGCTCATACATCACTGTAACAGCCTCAGAGAGCTAAATGTTTCTGAGGCCAATTCAACAGGATTGTACTCAGAGGCATCTGGTGGTTCACACTCAGCTCTGAATCAAAGCCTCATAGACATGTCTGTGGGTGTGGCTTGATTAATTCAAACCTGTGCAGGCAGCTACTAAGAAAGAAGTGTTTCTGGCACCGATTGAAGGAAAGCATCAATAAGTGACCTGGGAAATTCCCTCAGATAGGGAGTATGTTTTCAAGGGTATAGGGAGCTGAAAGCAGCCATAGATTTATGTGGAATCACTCAGGAAAGAAATGGATAGCATGACTATTTTCCTTGTTTATTTATAGCAATTCACTTCTTCTGTTATTCCTTTTTAAAAGGATGTGATGCTACTTGTTTAAGTAAAGCATAGTATAGAAGAATGTGTAGGGGTGGATCTGATTAAAACAGAGAGATCGAGAATAGAGTTGTGACCTATGAGGAATCCAGTGCAATAAAATGTGTTTTACATAGAGAAGAAGCTTTAGAGCCCTCCATATTCCCTACAAGCAGAGGCTCACCCTGGAAACTGGAAGATAAGAGAGACATTTCAGATGTACTTCCATTTATATTTGTTCTTTCTTTACTCCAATGAAGAAACCTTAGCTAAGACTCAGCAATAAGGGATACGGAGCCTAAACTGGCCATTTCCTGTAACCAGGCAAGACTTCCAGTGGAGGGACTAGGACACCAAGCCAGTCACAAACCTTTGACACACAATTTGTTCAACTTACAAGACGTGCTGGGGTAAAGATGGTGCAAAAATTGTAGGCGTGACCAGCTAATGACTAGACCAGCAGGAAATCCATACCTTGAGATGGAGTTCTCAGTCTGAGGACCATGACCCAGAGGCAGGATACCCCAGAGACCTAGGACAGAACCAAACCTGAATGGCAAAAAGAAAAACATCAATGAAATAACTCCTAATGATATTCTTCTATACTCATAGATAGGTGCTTAGGCCAACTGTGAGCAGACTTCACCCAGCAGGAGATGGAAACAAATGCAGAGACCCCCATAGGCAAATATTTGACAGAGCTTGGAGAAACCTACAAAAGAGGGGAGGAAGGATTTCAGGAACAAAATCAAAACAAAACAAAACAAAAAAAAAAAAACACAGAGCCAACTAACCTGGGCTCATACCGGCTCTCAGAAACTGAACTGACAACCATGAGTCTGTATGGAAATGACCTAGACCCTCTATATATGTTTTACAGCTGTGTAGCTTGGTCTTCTTAGAAACTCCTAAAAGTGAGAGCAGAGGCTTTGAGACCCATTCCTTCTACTGTATTGTTCATCCAACCTTAATAGAAGAAGAGGAGTCTAGTCCTACTGCAACTTGATGCATCACGACTGGCTAATACCCATGGAAGGGCCTCCTATATCTGAAGAGAAATAAGTGGAGGAGGAGTGGATGGGGTGGAGGTGAACTGGAGAGAAGGGAGGGAGGAAACATGGATAAGGATGTAAAAACAAATAAACAACAAAAAAAGGAAAAGCAAAGAAAATTTAAAAAGAAACCCTGCATTTTTATTAGAAGCTAGAAGATCAAATCATTAACCTTAAGAACTCAGAAATGTAAGTGGGCATTAGTGTTCATCTGTCATTCCTGCTGCTCAGGAAGCCGGGACAGGAGGACTCCTTGAGCCTATGCAAGGCCCTCTTGATCACCATAGGAAAATGCTAAGAAAAAAATCAGAAGGAGTAAAAGGAAGTACCCACAGCAAAATTAGGTGAATATCTTCTCAATGGATTGAACAGTCATATCTCAGATGTGCTTGGTAGAAGGTAAAAAATAAAGTGTGACTTTGCTGTTTTTCCATTCTTTCTTAAAATTACTTTTCTTTATTCTTGAAAACTTTTATACATGTATACAACAAAAGAGGGTCTTATGAAAAATCCATTTTTCTCCTCCAGTCCTCCTGATCCCCCTAACATGTCTTAATGACAAGTTGCACTGTGAAACTGGTAAAGTTCATTCTAGCAGCTCCCTGCTAGTGTCTGTAACAGAAAATATCTAGACTCCAAGGAGAGTTCTGGACCCATACATGACCATCTCCTAGAGTGTCTTGTACTCAGGTTGGCTGTAAGGAGTATGAACATTCACAGAAGGTGGGCTGGCATCAAGGATCCCTGTGAGCTACAATCACAGGACATTGTGGGCTGCCCAACACAGGTGCTGGGAGCAGAACTCAGGTCCCTTGGAGGCATGAGAAAAATGAACTCCTGAACCATCCCTCCAGCCTCTACTTCTCTTATTTTTTTAAATGCTATTTGTATGCCATTTATTCCTTCTGCAACATATCTTTATCTACACATCATCATACTTATAAGGCTTTTTAACTTTACTCTTTTCTTGAGTGTCTGATAGCCAAACATCTCCAAGTGAGAGCTCAGCATCATTTGCCTTCCTGCATTTAGTAAATACCTAAATACCTACACCATATATAAAGGGTTGTAAGTCAGAGGTGTGTGAGTTGCTTTTCACTATTTTTCCTTACAAACCTCATTTTTACAGTAGACATTTGGTTAGCTTATCTGCAGGGGAAAAATAAAAGCTTCATTTAAACGGATTATGACCAAGCTAGAGACAGTCATGAGCTTAGATTAAAAATCAGACTAATTAACAGCCTTTACCTCCTCTCTAGGCCATTACATGTGTATAGATCATTTTGATATTGCCATCACGGCATGAATCAAACCTGAAGGCTGCAAGAAATATTGCTGTGAGAGACTAAGGTGTCCATTTGTCTCATTATAGGTTTCTTCACTATAATATACTATTGATTGTTTTATATCATTGATTTGTCAGCTAATCTTCTCTCTCATATATCCTATCTATCTATCCTCTATCTATCTATCTATCTATCTATCTATCTATCTATCTATCTATCTATCTATCTATCTATTTATCATCTATCTATCTATCTATCTATCTATCTATCTATCTATCTATCTATCTACCTATCTATCTATCTATTGATCTCTCCCTCTCTACAGCCCCTCCGTATCCCTCTCCAACTCCCTTTCCCTTTTTCTTTTCCTCTGCCACTCTGTGTGGGTGGGTGGGAGAATGTTTGCTTTTCATTCTTTTGGGGTGTGTTCAGCAGGGGCTTCAGAAATACATCACAGCAGCACAGTGTTTCCATAACTAAAAATTATAACGCTAATGCACTGCTTAAATTCTGCTCCGAACTGTTTGTTTTCTCTTCTTTTTCACATTGAAAAGTACAGAAATACCGACTTGAGTCATAAAACATAATGTGTATATATAAATTCTTTATCTCAAAGTAAGGAGTGAAAAAGACCTTGGAAATCAGAAAGTCATATTCCTGTTCTTCCAAAGAACCAACTAACCTAAGAATGAAGTTGTGTATCATGTCTCAGGTGTCTGATGAATAAAGAAGGATGGATCGAATGCAGTAGTGAAATAGGCAATCAGGAAATTTGTGCTAAGACTGACATTGGGAACAACCAGCCTCTACCCTGAACCCAAGAAGACTACACCTTGCCTAATTCTTCATCACTGGGAGACAGTTTCAAGCATATTTCCAGAGAAGACTGAGGAAGATGATGAAACTCAAGAGCATCACTCTACTAATGCTCCTCTTGTACCAGCATTTCATTGAAAATGCTCTGAAACCTTCCCTTTGGATTTAATACCTACCCAGGAGGTGAAAAGAAAAAGGGACATACACTCATTTACTGACACACTATCATAACTGAAGACATATTCGGTGTTTTAGTTACTTGGAGTCTTATCTGTTAGCCCACTTTGATAAAATAGACTAATAATACTCTTTGGAAGACACATCTAAGCCTAATCCATGCTAAATGCTTCCTGATTGTACAGTATGGTATATGCTATTTTCCTTCTTTGTGTTGTAACTTTTTCTTCATCATGTATGGCTAATAGCGGTTCCTATCATGAAGGCTCAATGTGAGATTTTGATGCTATAATATATGAGAAAAACCAAAGATGCTTAGACCTCAAATGTTCCCAGAAATGAAATAGGAAACATTAGTCTTTTGTCATGCCATGAAAACCATTCAATTTTCAATGATTTCTTCACCCTATCTAATTTATTTCTGAATCCATTGCCATTTTTTTTTCAGGCTTTTCTTCCTCAGGAGATTAATGCTGTCTGACAAATTCTCTCAGAACAAAAGTGAAAGTGTCCTTTGCCTATTTGCAGAAATCACTAATGCGTTGAGACCCAATGTCATCTGTGTAAACAAAAGTTTGAATACTCAAGAGTGAATGTATTTTTAATGGGCTCTAAGAATAATGATGACTGATCTCAAAATAACTCAGTACGCCAGGAGGGGAAAGTAGGAGTCTCGGCTCTCGCTTTCGCATTTGTTTAGTTCAGTTTTAAGCTCATATTTACATGGTGCTTAAGGGCAAAATGTTAAATAGCATGTAGGTGAAGAGTACGCCATAGGCATTTGAAATGCTTACTTCATGTCAATTTTGGTGTCACAGTGGCACAGATATAAGCTGGGTAATGACCCAGTAATCACACAGATAACTGCTTTCACTCGTTTATTTTTTCTGCATTTTTGAAAACTAATGTTCAGTGCAGAAAGTGAGGGACTTTGGAGCACTCAGCTCTAAATCTAATGTCTGTGTCACATCCCCTCCCCCGCAAGCCTCTGGAATCTATGCAGAAAAGGAGGCAGAAAGATTGCAAGAGCCTAAGGTGTTGGGTGAATTCAAGAAAATTCCTTCTTTCATATACAAAAGCGTAATACACATACCCAGGTCACAGAGATTCTCATCACACACAAGACCAACCTGGGAAAGTATAATACACATACCATCCCAAGGGACTGGCATCGCATGCAAGACCTACCTGGGTTCATGCCAGACAAAATTCCAGCACGGAGAAGGGGAAGTGAACACCACTAACGAAGAAACTAATTATAATTGGTAGTTGCTGGAAGAGAAAAAGCCAGTTATCATCAATGAAATGACACTGAGTATGTCAACCACACTCCAGGCCAGTCCACATGTTCAGGGGTGTTGACCAACACAAAGCAAATACCATGATGGTTTTGTTTGATTTTTCTTTTTGTTTGTGTGTGTGTTTTTATTTGGGGGGGGGGTTGTTTTGTTTCCTGGGGGGTTGTTTGGTTTTGTGTGTGTGTGTATACTTTCTTTTTTGTTTGCTTGTATTTGTTTTTGTTTTTTGTGTTGGTTTGGCTTTTTTTTAAGAGAGAGAAAGAACACGAAGTTGGATGGCCATGGAGGGAGAACTGGAAAGGGTTGGAGGAAGGTAAAGAATAATGTAATAAATTTAATATATAAAAATTTTGTAAATAATTTTTAAATTAAAAACACTATAGGACTTTTTTAAAATACAGAATGGATAACCCAATAACACAATGAAAGTTAAAGTGTACGAATGAAGCCTTGAGGCAGCACACTCAAGACTTGCACAAGCTAAAACCAGTCAAAATCCCAACATGGAAAGGAGAGGTGCACATGAATCATTCAAATATATGGGCCTATGGGGGCCATTCTTATTCAAACCACCACATTGGTGTCCTTTCTCTTTTAAATATTTGACAGGATTATTTTTATCCTCCAGGTGAATGCTAAGAACATCTTCTTTGACTCCTTTTCCTCAGATCTCCACTCCTCACAGATCCTCCTAAGTGTCTCTGTGCACAGACAGATTTGTAAGACAATGGCCCTTTCAGGAGTCTCAAAGAGAAGCTTATGACATTGGTTTCAAGCAAGTCCTTTCATGAACAAGCTTATGTAATCCTCCAGCTTTCTATAAGTGAGAAAATTATTAACATTAACTGACAGGCTTTAGGTAATTGGAGCATTACCCAAAGTCATAACTGTGTGTCACCATTGTCTACTATTAGAGTTACCTTCTACTAAGAGGGACAAGAAACAGTGCATCAGCCACAAAGACATCTGCTCACTGTTCCTGTGGCCTAGGATAGAAGATGAATTGATATGGATACAAAGGATACACATTACTACCTAATAAGAAGAAATAAAAGATTGAAACTGATAAAGATAATTTAAAACTTGATGATACTTTAGGAATTTTTTTTTTATTTCTAGCAAAATGATTTTTCCCTGCCTACTACATATAAAATGGGATATTTAAATGTTACCAGTAACAAAGGACAAGATTTCAACAGCAAAGCTGAAGAAAATAGAGATATTAAGATAACTTTTGGTGAAAAGGTAAACAGACTTACCTTAATACTAGTTGAGATCAATTATCTTATGAGCCCAAAGCATAAACATTTAACTAAGTCATTTATTATTGCCATGCAAAAAGAAATCAGGAATAACCAAACTAAAGACCAAATTTTCCTGTGTTTGATAAAAAGTTAACATCTTATGTGTTATTCATTTACTAGTCTCAAACTAATCATTTTAAGATATGCTTTGGTTTTGATTAAAAGCCCTCTAGGGATGATTAGGAGAGAATATCTATAACATACAATTAATGCATTTTGCACTCTGCAAATACACCTGGGAAGATCAGCAGTGAGCCATGTGTAACTCTGTGTCTTGCCGTACTTTATTTGTGTTTGGCTAAAAATGGAATGAATAAAATTCACTGTCTTGTGCACACTGCATAAAAGAATGTTTAATATTCTCAGAGCATCACATGGTTGCACAGGGGTAAGAAATATTCCAGTATGAAAAAAAATATCTTGAGTCTCTGGCATGTGAATGATAAAGGGAAAATTGTTTCCTCTTCCAAAGGGAAAAATCATAGAATTTAAAATTTAGAATGTCACTAGAGCAATCTTCCTGTCATAAAGTGTCTAAGACTTTACATTTCAGAAAAGGGACCTTTTAGAAACCATTCCTCATGTAGTGATATCTCAAATCCCAGATCCATTATATACAGATATGACTAGACATTGTGGGATCTGCTGTGACCTTTTTCTCTTTGATAAGATGTAGGACCTACTTCCCACAGCATCCACAGGCAGAAATGTAAGTTAAGGACATAGGTCCATATACCATGTTCCCTAGGTTCTCATTCTGTTCCTCACATTCATAACATATAGGATGTCCTTCAGTATGCTATGACTATGTGTTTCTTCTCTTATAGTTTGATGAATAAAGCTGTTTCAGCCAATTGCCAGGCAGAATATGCCTAGATGGAAAATCCAAACAAAGATACAGAGAGAAGGAAGGCAAAGTCAGGGACACACCATGTAGCTGCCCAAACAGAGATGACAAGAGCAGTCTAAGGAGAAAGATGCCAGAACAGAGGTAACGCCACAACCAAGTGGCAATACACAGATCAGTATAAATGGGTTAATTTATAAGAGAGCTAGCCAGTGGAAAGCCTAAGGCATTGGCCAAACAATTGAAACTGATAAGCCTCAGAGTGGTTATTTCATAAGAGACTGCTGGTCCAGAGGGACCACAGGGCAGAGAAAAATCACCATCTACAGCTAGGTATGTCAGTCTCCATTAATGCATATGTGAAATGGAAATATTAATGTATTTATTGAGGATTAAAACAGATGATTCAACAATATTAAGCAAATGCTTGTTATAAAAGCTAAACATTACCATCACCCACTCTTCAACAGCAAGATTCTTGTCACAATTTTAACATTTTCTTTTATTTATCCCTTATGCTGTCTGTCATCTCTCACCCTCAAGTCAGGTGTCACTAACTCCCTTATCTCAGTGCACATGACAGATACCCAGTAAAACATTTAAACAAATACAGAAGCATTTGTGTTTAAGCTTCTGAAAGTTTTATTTAAATTTATTTTTATTGACATGTGTGGCTACTGCTCTGAATGTGTTCCAGGTGTGTGCATGTGCCATAGAGTCTGGAAGAGTGGGTCCAGCCCCTTGAAGCTGCAGCCTCAGGTAGCTGTGATTGGGATCCATTCTTTGTGTGTTCTGCTTACCGAACCCCAGCCCTGCACAAGAGAAGCAGGTTCTTCTCCCCGATGAGCCATCTCTTCAGCCTCTCATTTATTTTTGAAAATAGCATGGTGGTATGGTGAGAGAGGCACCTGATGCCAGCACCTGGGACACTCATTGTCGAAGGAGAATGACAGCACCACTACTTGTCCTCTGACCTCCCCATGCGCATTGTGGCATGCAGGTATACACACATATACACATACAAAGTACATAACTGTAGAAACGTGACTTTTAGAAACAATGAGTTTGGGAATGCTATTCTGTCATCAGTAAAAGTAAAGAGAAATGGCTTTTTACCATGAAGAGGGAATTTAACTGTAAAGAGAACTAGAAACTGTTTTAAGAAATATAGCTTAAATCAATAATGAGATAAACACCAATCTAAAATGCCAAGAGCTAAGTCAAGCAGGCTATAAAGCACAGGGAATATATGCTACCATTTCTATGGACTCAATTTAAAATGAGGCAGATTTTTTCCCTTAATTTTGTACTAGTCCATAAATTCAGGAAAAAGGAGTTGAAGTAAAGCAAATCCTTTTGCACTGATGAGTTTGTACACGAAGAATAATACATTATTTTCTGAAACAAAAGTAAAGCTAATCAATCACTGGCTTTAATTTGCTTTAAACGATAAATGCCACACATCTCTGGGCAGAGGTCGGGAGGAACACTATGACTGGTAGGAAATGTGAATGTATTTTCTTTTTAAGTAGGGCATTTGGAATCAATTGAAGAGGAAGGCTGTGGGATTGTCTTAATGTTTGTACAGCAAGCTCCTCTTTTATCATTTCATGTCTCTCCATTTTCCCTAAAACCTCTCTTTTACACCTAGCAATCAGGAAATCTCGTTGACTTTTGTATACAAATGCATTCTATTCATCACATTCCTGGTTCACCCTAAGATCTCCAACCCTATGAGAGCAGCACAGTCCTATTGGAAGGCTGTGTTCTCCCTCTGTATGTTTCCACAATGCCAGCTGAATGTCCCTTTTAAAAATGCAAACCAGACCTTAACTTTTTCCTCAGAAATATTACCAAGCTATCTGTCTATTTTGTGAATCCCAAGATATTGCAATGGACAAGACACAATACACCAATGCAAGTAGCTGCACATACCTCTCTACCCATCTCTGCTCCAATGTACTGCTCCTCAAACATATCAAACATGGTCCCTTCAAGGTCTCTCAGAGTCTCTTTCATTTTTCTTAAGGGGACTTTCCTGGTATATCTCATGTCTAGTTATGACCAGTCCTGTATGTCTCTACTCAACACAATCTTTCCCATAGGGCTTCCATGATCATTATAGACCTTTCAACTATGCAATAATTTCTTTATGGCTTTGAATGACACTTACAGAATAATTTACTGTTTGTCCATGAGGTGAACTGTGCTTTATGCTCTGTTCTCTGGATCACAGAAAACATTCAATAAATATATTTCGAATGAGGCAATATCGTGATGGTGTGTTCATTCATGATGATTGAGAGAGTGATGAAATTGATAATTTAGTCCTCTAGCCCTTTTTCTCCATTTGTTGACATATGAAAACAGGCCCCAGATCTTGAATAGATGTTTATCTAGGGAATAGAAGCCAACATCATTAAAGCCAAGTTAGAGAGTGGAAGGGCAGGTATGGGAAGAGAGAGAGAAACAGTAGATATACATATCAGATCCAGGACTGCCAATAAAACACAGGATTCCCAGTTATGAGTGAATTTGAGACAACATAATTTGCACTTAAGTATAAAAACAGAAGTAAAGAAGCCAAAGGGAAAAAAAAAAAAAACACAAGAAAGACACATACTGTTTATATGGAAATCCTACTGGCATTCACATATATCCAAAAAGGCTGGAATGTTTGGAATTTCCAGCTCAAAGCTCCATTCCAGACCCTGTCCTCAGGACTCCCAGCAGCATCTCCCCTGGCTCTGATCTCTCTAAACTCTGCCTCTGAGAAAGCCCATCAAAAGTCAACCCCTCCTTGAGTCTGCTCAAAACCACACGTAAAGGCTCCTTAAGACCTGGTAGCCATAATAGCTATGTGGTATCTCTCATACCCTCCTGAGGGTCACCCAGGAGTGCTTCACTCAGATTAAACCAGGCTTTATGAGTTTGGGTTAATTGGTTTGTTACATGGGTGGCTGCCGAATCACATTGGACAGGGATTCAAAACTTATTATACGCATTCTCATACCATACATAGAAATCACATAAAAACTAGAAACCGGAAACTACACACACATATCACCTATAAGTTTTAAAAACAACAACAAAGCCCCGACAAAATATTATGAGACCAAGAACTTAAAAAAAATGCCATAGTGTTCAATTTGTGTTGGTTAACTACGGTTGGGCATGAGGCTTCCATTTAAGAGTGGTTTGTATGCCCAGTGAGACTCCATTGGGAAAAATTAATTGGCTCTTCTTTTCTGTTCCTTTTTTTTTGTTTTGTCTTATTCTGATTTATTTATTTTAGTATTATCGTCATTGTTATTATGTTGATATTTTAAATGCCTGTTAGCTTTCTAATAAGGAAGAGAAAGAAAAAGGTATGGGTTTGCATGGGAGGGGAAGTAAAGAGTATCTGGGAGGAGTTGAGGGAGAAAACCATAACCAGAATATATTGTATGGGGAAAAAAATCCTATTTTCAATAAAATAAAAATGGAAGAAAAAAACGAGGAGAAAAAACTGTGAAAAAATATAAGCTTAACTACAGTATACCTTTTATCTATTTTATATAAATATAATTCAATCTCAAGAAAATCACTGTGATCAAATTCTCATTGACAGAATCAGTGAGTAATTTGGTTATCATTTTAATAGTATGTCTATAAAATTAAAACAAGTAAGAAATTAAACTTAAAAATGAAACTAAGATCAAATTACTGATCCAGTAAGATGTAATACTATTGTTTTGATAGGGTATCTTAAGCCTTATTACAGGAAGACGAGAAGGGAAAGGAATGTCACACCAAGTTATGAAATTTTTATCACATATATGTGTGTTAATTTTTATCTACAATGTGCATTCATATACTAGCAACATCCTTTTAAAAAACTACCTAAACTCTTCTTTTTCCAGTTAGAAGTGTTCTTCATATTTGTCCACCTTTCCTCACTTATGACAATCTCCTTGTTAACTGACACACATTTCTGTGTTTTACTTGATTCGGGAATAATAAGAAATCATGTATACATTTATTACGTGGAACTCTTGCTAACACTCTGTTCTTAAATATGTGAAACTTCTTTGTACATAATTTAAAATAAATCACTAAAATGAAAAAAAAAGAAACTAAGAAAAGTCAGGCATTGGTGGTGCATGTCTTAATCCCAGCACTCAGGAGGCAGAGACAGGTGGCTCTCTGTGAGTTCAAGGCCAACCTGGTCTACAACAGCTAGTTCTAGGACAGGCTCCAAAAAACTGCTTAAAATCCTATCTCGAAAAAACAAAAAAAATGAAATTAATAAATTACTATGAAAATAGAGTAGTTGAAGAAATCTTTACAATTGTGGTTGTTATTGCTAAAAAGCTTTATTTACCTTTTGTCTTTGACTTATTTTTTTCTGCGTACATAAGACTTATATCTCTACAACACAACTATCTCTGAAAATACTCAGACTATAATGTCTGTTCTAATAATAAATGAACTTAATAATGTATGAAGTCACTATTCTGCTTCATTTGGCGTGAAAATAGGTTTTGTTTTTTTACTAAATTTATTTGAATAGTCATATACGAATATAACATTGTACATAGCAATGAAGAATCATGTGACATTTCAGTCTATCTTTCTTGCATAATTCAAAGATCAAAGTGTACATGCTTTTATCTCAGATGTTTCTTTGAGAAGAATGTACAAAGAGCTTTATTTAAGTTTTCTGTACTGTTTAGGACATTCTTGCTGTGTACAGTTTTTAATAACATGTGATGGCTGTCTTCTTCTGCTAGTTAGAGCTTTGTGATTAATTTTGCGTTGACTGATCCTGACAAGCATGGGAAAGCAAGAATCCTCACGTGAATCAGTCAGTACAGGTTTAAGCTCTTGCAGTCTTAGACCTTGGTCCCACCTAAATCTTTTCCCGTGTTACATTCGCATGCATATAATGCATGAGTTTCTTTGCCAATGCCCTAAATGCTTAGTTATTTCTAGATTTGTATTACTAGACTTAACTATTTTTCTCTGCTGCAACTTACATTACCCATCTCGCTATCTGTGGCAACACCTATCTTATTTAATAATGATTTTATTTAAATATCATCGGATACAAATGTCTCCTCACATATGCTGTTTATGGATACTGAAACCTCTATAGACTGAGGATTCTTGCCTTCCTACTCTTATTGGGATCAATACGAGTTTCTAAAAAAAATATCAGGATAGAAATGGATGCATTGGATTTCATAACCCAAATCCTATCTCATTCTCAACTAAATTCTGGCAGGAAGTACAGTTTCAATCCTTCCCCTCAAGGACTGTGGCACCTCTGCCGTTGTGTTGTCTGACTGCCTCATTTATCCTTGTGCTGGTTCCTTTCCCTCTGGATTCACCTTTGTACCAACTTTTATGACATTATTTCATGAAGACACGTGTCAGCAGATGAGAGCATTCTGCTCCTGCAGAGCCCCTGGTGGCTCACAACCTAGTCTATGGGATCTAGGGGATGCAACACCATTTTCTGGCCACCATGGACAGCTACACTCAAGTGCTAACCCACACAGAGATACAGATGTTTACACAATTAAACATAGAACAAAATATTTTTTAAAACTATTTCTAGATATGTTCTATTTTGTATCTCATTAGTTTCATAAAAGGAATCTTCACTTCCAAATTTAATTCATTAATAAATGCAAAAATAGTCATACAACTCTAACAAGAAGTGGACCGCCATAATATGCTACTCAAAAATAAGATCTATTTCCTTCCCACGGTAGTGTAAATAATTCAAAAATTATCATCCTTTCTTCAGAAGTATTCACTACATATTGTCATTTATAGATCCCTGATTTTTTAATAGAATACTTAGTAAATTAGTGCTCCATGGCTGTTGTTTTATGTAAAGTGTGCTTAGTTAAAAAGTAAGATAGTAAAATAGTCCCTCAATGTCTACAGTATTCTCATTTCTTCTCCAGAAGATATGCCATATTTGAATAGATATTATGAACAATAATACTATTTAACTAAAGATTTTATGCAGTTTAGGAGAATGCTTAAATTTGAATATTTATTTTATTGTTCATTTCTCTTTCTTTGTGAGAAATCTCCAGTGCTATTTCTCCATGATAAAACTTTATTAGAAGTCTGCTCTCAGCCTCTTAACATTTGCTTGGTAAAATCCATGCCTCCCACATATCAGCTTACCCACTGGTCTTTCTCTAATCTTCTCTCCTCTACTGTCTTATCTCCTTTTGACTATTCATGAAATCAATATTTAGTCTGTCTGCAAAATTTTGTTATCTTAACCATGTGGAACAATATCCCCAAAATTCTAACAAGGCCACCCCTAAGAGGTTCTTCTCACTCACTGTTTAACAAGAAACAGTTTAGTACAATTATGTAGAGTCCTCAGAACTCTACAGTGACTCATGTCTGTTCCTTTTGAAGATGACAATAATCAGAGGACATCCAGGCAGATTGCTCTGATATCAACCTGCCAGTCAAATGGAAACTATGGGAAAGGACACAACTAGATTGCCTTAATGTACTGAACTCTATTTCCAGGAGAAGAAGAAGGATGAAAACTAGAGAATGGGAAAAAGGAGGACTGCCTAGAAGCATCACCTGTCCTCCTTGCAAGGAGACAGGGTCTGAATATAGAACCTGGAGGTATTCAAAATCTGAGTGCACAGAAGGGCCACCAGGTTTCACCAAAGCTCATAATTCTTCTGCCAAAAATTGTGGGTTATTTTCATTGCCTGGAGATTCACAGGAACATAATGTGCTATCGAAACATATTTCAGAGCTTTCGAGTTCCAACCTGTACTGAGTAGTTAGTGCTGCACAGCACGTTGGTAGAAGAGCAATCCAGAATGGAATGTATACCAGATTGCAGAGACAGAGAGAGAGAGAGAGAGAGAGAGAGAGAGAGAGAGAGAGAGAGAGA
>JABTXL010001191.1:6262996-6282083 GCA_025134845.1 Neodon shergylaensis
GAGAGAGAGAGAGAGAGAGAGAGAGAGAGAGAGAGAGAGAGAGAGAGGTTTGTTACTACAATAGCTTTAATCATTTACTCTCTTTCTGCTTCTGAGTGTTTTTTTTTCTTACATTTTGAAAGACAATAGGTGAAACAGAAGTTATCAATTAAAATAAGTCATGTTATATATGTTCTTTGACTATTACTCTCATATTACTTTCTGTATTCTTCATATCATTTGAATTTTTTAACCTAAACAAATTCAACTGTATGTGTCTTTCTTATAGTCACTGCAACCTTGGAAACTGTAACCATGGTGATTTTAGTAACAGTAGTGTGTTAGATACTATGATTCAGACCTGCTCTATCTTTCCTTACAAAGGCTGTCATATCCATGGGCCTAACCCATCTCCTTAGTGAATATTAAGACTTCCCACTGCTGTTAAGGTTGACATCTTCTTCCACTCTCCCCTTCTGCATGTTTTTCTCTAACAGCAGCAGGGTGTTGGTACATGTGATGATTCATCCAAGACATTCATGAGTTCTTTGGGATTTAATTTCTTCCATGTACCATTTTTCTGTCTTTGTCACCAAGTCTGGTTAAGATGCTTTGAAAGTATAATGATTTCTATTGCAAATTCACAGATGTCCTCTCAGTTTCTTTAGTGGTAACAGTACAACTCTTTATTCGCTCTTTTATTTTCCAATCTTCAGCCAGGCGGTGGTGGCACAAGCCGTTAATCCCAGAACTCAGGAGACAGATAGGTGTGTAAGTTCAAAGTCAGACTGATGGCTGAAGTGACTCATTCCAGGATAGAACAGCCAGGGCTACATCAAGAAACCTTCTTGAAAAAACAAAAAGATAAAGGTAGGAAGAAAGGGAGGGAGGGAAGGAAGGAAGAAAGAAAGGAAGGAAGAAGGAAAGAAAGAGAGAGAGAGAGAGAGAACAAACTTCAGAACCAACAAAATGACTCAGTGAGTGAAGGTGCTTGTTGTAAAGCTTGATGTCATGAGTTCAAATCCCAGGCACATGTTAGAATGAGAATCAATATCCACAAGCTGTCCTCTAACATTCAGTCATGTATACATCTGCACATGCACACCTCCAGTAAATATATATAAAATATTTTTGACGGAACTTCAGGCAAATCTACCAGGACAAAGTCAAAGATGGAAGCACAGTGTCTCTGTCAAGAGGAAATCATGTACTCATTATCAGCCATTCTGAACAGAATCAAAATGCTGCTTATGTCATAGCCTGTGGCAATTATAGCCTAAGAAAAATTAAGTGCTCAGCACGTAACATGAATTAAATGTGTAAGTTTCCATGATAATTGCATTTATATAATCACATTCTTACAATAAATAGCTTATTGGGATGATAAGAACATTTTATTTAAATCAAGAACTTACTAGCTGTGAAGTAACATTTAAACTATTTAACCTCTATATTACTATCTGGTGTTCATCATGTTTCATCTATATAAACATTTGAATAAAACCCCACCATAACGTTAAAATTCCAAGACCTTAATAATAAGGCCACAACTTTCTATCCTCTCAAGCCTGGGATTACCAACCAATGTATCATGCCTTCTGAGCTGCCAATCCTGAGCTGTTTCATAACTGCACTCTTCCATGTAGCATCTTTCTCTTAAGATATCCTTATATCCTTCTTTCCAAAGATGTCCTTATCCATAAAGATAAAAATCAAATACTTTGTAAAACTCTGAATGTTTTGATAACTCTATGTGTTCATATATATACACATATACATTGAATACTGGTATTGCTGTTTTGATTTGTAGTTTATATACTTACCCACCATGTGTGAAGCTTTTACTAAAGGTGGGGGTTTTATCTTGCTATTTGTGTAACCTCTGAAACTAGAGTCACTTTTAGAACAAAGATAGTCTCTGAACATTGGTAGAAAGATAAATTAGAAACTGAAGGGTATTATTATATACTTCTAAATGCTAACTGTAAAATTCAAAGTTATAGCTCATGATTCAGTTGTACCTTAAGCTCTATAGTAATGTAATACATAATTAAACCTTGTCTAAAGGGATAGATGCTTCAAATAGACCAGATTCCATACTTTCATCAATCTACAAAACTAATATCACTATACTGACTTTATTGCCCATCCACAGTGGTACTGTACATTACAAAGAACGACTTTATAAAGGCGTTGGGATAGGCAAGAAGAACTGCAGACTTTGTGCTGCAAAGTAGATGGTGCAGCTTATTGTAGACTTGTACACCCATCAAGATCTGCCAAATATTTGAGATGGAGTTTTTAAAAGCCACCCAGTTTCTACACCATGAAGCTGTAAAAGCAATAAACTAAACATCACAGGGTCTAAAATTACAGCCATAAAAATTTCTCTCAAATAGAGAAACCTTTCCACATGGACCTTTGGCTGTTCTGAGAGTTCAGACATTGCTGAAAATGAGTCTTCAGGGGAATAAAAGGCAACAAAGCTTGGTCACCCATCCAGAGTCAGAATGACTCCATTCTAGTCCAGAAGTTCTATGATAGCATGTTTCTAGAGAGCTTGGCTGCATAATTAAGCTACGAAGAACATAGAATTCAAGAAAGAGCAAAGAGACTTATGAGAAGCAGTGAAGGATTCTCCAAAAGCTAAGCTGCACCATATCAGGATATTTTAGGGAAATGATTGCCAGTGACCCTCCTGATCATCTGTTGGGCCCCTTAAAGAAGCAAACCTATGGGTAGAGCCAGGAATGGAAGAAATGGCAATAGACTTTCAGTAAAACCACAGATACAGCTTCCTGCAAAACAGTACCTGAGTCTATCAGAGACATGATGAAATCCCCTTTCTGGGAGATATCATTCAGATTTTATGAAATATGAAATATAATTAGTATAAAATATGGTTTTCAGATAGAATCTCAAGTAATTTAGACTGCCTCCAACATTATCTGTTATCAGGATATCTTAAGATCCTGAACTTCTTGCCCCTCCTTCTAAACTAAAGGTTTTGCTACCATGACAGACTTTGGTAAAGTGTTTTGTATTAACTCTCTAGCATTTAACCAAAAGTTACCATCCATGATTCAGAAAAATAAAATAAAAAACTTAACTATCCCTTCTGTTCAGGACATCCAAGCCCTGCATGATTAGATGACGACTTTATGATAAATCAAAAGTACATCATATATATGAATACATAGGTATATATATTCACATATATATGTTATCGTGAAGGCTTATTAATGTAACTAATAAGGCTAATGAAAGATTTCAAAAGTATAAAGTAAACAATAAAAAAATCATAAAATATGCAAGAACAAGAGGGTTCAGGAGACAGCTGAAATGCATGTAAGAAGCAGAAATGTTAGAAATTCATTTTCAATATCCCAGTCAGTAAATGAAGCTCACAGCAAACTAATGATGGCAGCCTTGACAGAAGAAACATTAGTATCTGGGAACAATAATGATTTTAAAACACAGAGCTGACAGAGAAAGATAAAAGAAACGTTTGATAAAACAGCATAAGATTCATGTACAAAAGAGAATAAAAAGCTTATATCAGATTTGTCATTTGACTCTCAGAATGAGAAAGCAGAAAATAAAAGAAATACAAATTTTAATATAAGAATATATATTATATTATATTATAAGAATATAAAAGTTTTGTATATAGTGATAGATATGGATCTATTTTCATTCTTCTATGTGTTGATATTCAGTTATGCCAGAACCATTTGTTAAATATGCTTTCTTTTTTCCATTTTATATTTTTTGCCCCTTTGTCAAAAATCAGGTGTTTGTAGGTATGTGGATTAATATCTGGGTCTTTGATTCAGTTCCATTGGTCCTCCTGTCTGTTTTTATTCCAATACCAGGTTGTTTTCAGTACTGTAGCTCTATAGTAGAGTTTGAAGTCAGGGATTGCGATGCCTCCAGAAGTTCTTGCATTGTACAGGATTGCTTTGGCTATCCTGGGTTTTTTGCTTTTGCATATGAAGTTGAGTACCGTTCTTTTGAGATTTGTGAAGAATTTTGCTGAAATTTTGATGGGCATTGCATTCACCAATCCCACACCAGACAGAGGTCTGATCTCCAAAATATACAAAGAACTCAAGAAACTGGTCATCAAAAGAACAAATAATCCAATTTTTAAAAAAAATGGAGTACAAACTTAAACAGAGAGCATGGGGACCATGGAAGAGGGCTGAGGAGGAGGGAAGAGGCAGGGAGGGGAGCAGAGAAAAATGCATTGCTCAGTAAAATCAATTTTAAAAAAGAAAAATTAAAAATTATGTATAATTAAAAAAAGATTACACTTATAATTCTGAACACCTCCTGTGGAGGCAACAGTAGATGACAAAGGAATATTACAATATCATAGAAAGTGAGCTGGCCTGCTAGCATAGCTCTAATAAAGGAATTATTTTGTATCCAAGTCTTAATTTACAGAAATAACCGAGTAATGAAGAAACCAGTTTTATTGAAGAAAAATTTCCAAAATTCTCAACTCTCATTTTCTCCTGGAAATGAAAGGCACAAAAATGTCACAGAAGCACACAAAGGTCTTAGGATACAGATAGACAAAGAAACAGAAATGACATCATTATGACTAGGTATGTAGGTTATTGTTGGATATAAGGGGAAACAGGGAGGTCAAAGGTGGTGACAGGTGTTTGGAGAAATGATAGCATGACATTTGAATATCGCTAAAATGTTAGCTTGCAGAATAGATGTAAACAACTTCGGTCATTAGTCAAGCTGTGTGATTCAGCCGACTTATGGGGGAGATTAGGAACAGATGTCAAGTGGCTAGCACAAAATCTAAAATTATGGTTAAAAACGGGGGAAATTGCTCTCGTTCCAATGTCATAAAGCATACGTTCATAATTCTCCTTTCTGCTGCTGCTGGCTGCATTAACTATGCCTTGAATAGTAAGTAGCTGTCTTAGCCTTAAAAGGAGAAAGGTTTGGAGGATACAGATGGTGCCTTATTGATAATGAGGCCCATTTTATTGTGTGTCTAGAGTGCTGTAGCTCCAGCTCTTCCCACTTCACATTTTAAATCAGTTATAGAGCATTTGTGACAGCCCTGACACAAGAAACATTAAACAGACTTGGAAGGTTGTATTTTTATATTTATGCATATGTGTGTGTGTGTGTGTGTGTAAGCACACATAATGAACCCAAAGTTCAAGACACTTCAATCTTCCTACTTCTTTGCCTTCCACAGTTCCATATACTAAATTGAAACACAAAAGCATATGATTAGCACAATTGACTTCTTAGCTTTGTGGTATGAAAAACTCCAGTTCAACTATTGAAGTTGTAGCAGTCAAGTGTTCTGACAAATGTGGAAAAAGCTACTGAAACTTTACACAACATTTATTTTTAACCAATCCTTCATACACAGCAGAAGAGCTTAGACAACTCCCTCTAATATAAAGACTGGAAATATTTCAAAGCATTGAACCTCCAAAGAATTCAACTGCCACAGTCACCACATCTTTCCTTCACCTAAGGCCAACTTCAGATTCCTAATGCCTCATCTGAACTGTTTTCCACCATGTTTTTTTTCTGTTTATCTTTTGTAGGGGGAGAAAGCGATAGATTTTTTGATTCAGTTTATTCTGATTATGGTTCCCCCCCCCAACTGTACTAAGATCTTTCCTACTCTCTCATTCACCCAAATCAACACACCCTACACTTCTCTCTCTCATTAGACTACAAACAGGCATATCATCATCATCATCATTACCACACTATAAAAGAAAATAAAAACAGACAGAAAAAAAATCTTTTAGGTTTTGAATTTAATACTACATACTTATTTGTATTTCTCTTATATTGACCCAATGACCCGAAGAGTCTCCTTACTCATGTTGATTACATGGCACTCCCAATACTCTATATACTTCTCCCGGTTGGCTTAAAAAGTACACAGAGAGCTCAGTCCTTACTTGGAAAGTCCGAAATGTACTGGAGACAGTAGACACATAAGCCATTAGCTCTGGCACTGTTATATAAATTCCCAAAGATCCATAGAATTACAGCCTGAGGTTGCTTTTCTCTCACACTCTTGCTTCATTCTCTTTAATATTTACTACCCTGACTGGTACTAAACTGAATTTTACAATTTAACTCTCTTGGCTATTTTGTTAACAATACTTAGTTAATATCAAACAACCATAAGTAAAAAACAAGCAATGCTTTAAATATATGACTTTTGAACCAAGCTAGATTAATCTTTATCCTACAGCAAGGGAGAAATGACTCTTCACAGATATATCATTTCCAACTCCAGGACTGATTGTAATTAAAGAAATGATGTTATCTCCTAAGCCCAGCCATTAAAACGCTAGCAGAGCCTTAGCGCTCTGTTGCTTGATAGATGCAGCTCCTAAAAATGTGAGCCAGTTAATTGTTTGAATTTGGTTCATACATATGTTACAGCAATAAGACTTTAGAGTGATAAACATGACCGACAACAGAACACCAATGAGGCATAGAGAATCCCATAATTTCTACCCACTTAATACTATTTTCCACAAAAGTAACCCCAAAGTTCATCATTTCAAATTTTCATAAAACTAAATGGTTATAATTAAAATCTCAGCGGCCCCTACATTGTCTGCTAAACAGTCTCGTGGGTCTCACTTAAAGAGAAGTGAGTGGAGAATTAATTCACTGGAATTAAAATTAAAAGTATCAGTCTGAGGGGATTTTTATATCAAAAACGTATCAAACTATGCACAAAGATACTATTGAAAATTGAAAATTAAAGGATGGTAAGGTTCCTCTTATGTGGCCTTAAGTCCAGTGGAAAACTTGATTTAATTGGAACGAAAATCTATTATGGGGCATTGTGATAAATTTGACAGGGAAATTCAGAGTCACTGGACCCAGAAAAATAAGTCCCCTTAAGGACACTTTGCTCAGTAGACATTGTTTGCAGATATCTGGAAACTAGGTAAGAGAAAGCCTGGAATTCAGCTGAAAACAGTTTCATGGTAGATTCATGACAAGTGTTTTGAAATGTGCATTCTTGCATGACAAGAGTTAGTTTAGCTTTCAGATCTTATGTCTCTGAGTGATGCTTCTAGACTCTTCTCATACTCGGTGGATGTCAGTGAGTCTGGAGGATACAAGCATTCCACAAAACCTGGCTCAGAAACAAAGGGGTAAAAGTGGCCTCTTTGGAGGTACATGGACCTGAGTATAATTAAAGAGATAGACTCTTGACTTTCTTAGTTTTTCAAATATAAATAATTTGGAAACATTTGTATCAATTTATTTTCAAATCCATAGGTCTAACATATAAAGCATTTTTTCTTTGTTATTGTGACTGCTGATAAGAATTCTATTAGATTAGAAAGGATATCCCTGAGGCCAACCTGGCAGCTCGACGTCCGGACTGGCTGAAGACACCCAAAGGCCTGCCCAGTGCCTTGAGTCTTTGAGTCTTTGAGTTGGCTGACACCATTTTGGTGAGCAATTATGTGATGAGAAATATATAGGAGAGAAAGAGAAGCAGAACGGTTAATGTGCTGTGGAGAGAGACGGGACAAAAGTAGTTTAGGTGGTGAGGAAAAGGCTGATATAGTGGCTTGTGCTGCCATCATGGCCATTGTGACATCTGGGCCTGAGTTGCTGCCAGGGTCCTACTGCGATTAGTGTCAGTGTTGATGTCTGTGAGAGAGACTGGTGAGATGTGGAGGCAGACCAGGCTCTTCTAGTAGCCTCTCAGAAATCTAATCCTTAGTTTTGGTTCAATAAATTGGGACAGAACTAAAGTCTTCAGAAGAAAACCACAGCCTACAGGCAACCAATCAGCAGATAGCCCCCAGTCTTCTGCTGACTAAGCAGGACCCCGAAGTCCTTCTGCTGACTCAGCAGATGCCTCCCCCAACCCTATGCAAGCTAAAGATTTCCCTACCCTGCCACTGGAAAGCATCTAACCATTAGGCTTCCCACTAGTCACTCCCACCAATCAGCCCCTAATTAATCCCTCCTCTCTAGAAATCCCCTAACTCCACTTAAAAGGAACTTGCAATCTTCTTTGGGGGTTTATGTGTCCCACTCCAACATTGGAATTAATAAAGCGCTCTTGTTATTGCATACATGACTGTTGGTCTTTCCTTGGTGGCTTCTCACAGACCCTAACAGTCTGTGGCCTTTGTTACCAGTGAAGGTCTAGCAAATTATTCTTGTTGAAGCCTAAGGGCCCTGCTGAACCAGCCCAGCCCTTTGCTGTCCCTAAAAGAGCTGATCCTGCCCCTCACTGGCCATTATAATGGAAGAGTTTTCCCTGTCCCTAATGTGAGAGCTGACCCCACACTTGGAATAGCTAGTTAGTTCACAGTCGCTTAGCCCCGAAATAAACACATAGAAACTGTATTAATTAAATCACTGCTTGGCCCTAGCTCTAGCTTCTTATTAGCTAACACTTACATATAATTTAACCCATTTCTATCAATCTGTGTATCGCTTCATGGCTGTGGCTTACTGGTTAAAATTCCAGCTTCTGTCTCTGGTGAGTCTACATGGCTTCTCCCTGACTCTACCTTTTTTTTCCAGCATTCAGTTTAGTTTTCCCTGCCTACCTCTATTCCCTGCACAGGTCCAAGATAGTTCCTTTTTTAATCAATGGCAATAACAGCATCCAGAGGGGAATTCCATATCACCCCCCCATTTTCTGTTTAAATAAAAAAGGAAGGTTTTTAACTTTAACATAGTAAAACTACATATACCAAAATAGTTATCAAGCAAGAATTGCAGTTACAATATTTATACTATTTTGTCTTTTATCATGACTAAGGAAAACTATATTATTGCTATTTATCTACTCTTCAACGCCATCAAAGTCTCCAGTAATATTACCTAAATAAACAGAAGGTGCATTGCAAGCAACTTCTAAAATGCTAGAAATGACAGAGACATCTCTATGCCTGAACAGTCACCCAAAGTTCTTCTGTAATGTTGGGGCATCCATCTTCACCCTACAGGCCCATAGTATCCATCAGAGTTTTCCACAAAATGAAATTTTAACGACAGTTCTGACTATTTTCGCAATTCATCAGTCACTTTCTTCTGTGTCCTAAATAAGTATGGAAGACTTTTTTAATGAAGCAGGAACCCTGAAAGATGGTCTTACCAATAGGCAAGTTCAGCAGTCATTTCTTTGTGGGTCCTGTATGTCCAGTTCAAGAAGTCCAGGCAAGAGCAGTTTCTTGCCCAAATGGCTAACCAACTCCATTAGGAGCCTCTTTGATGACCATCTTTTTCTTGAAGTAATTGGTGCTTCCAAAAGCAGGTGTGTCTCATTGTCATGATAAGTCCTAAATTCTTAAACTATTTTAAATTCCATATTCTGTAGTCTTTGAAATATTTGAATAATCCCTATCCATCTGAAATATATCTCTGTACATCTAGAAAATCTAACTAACATGATAACAAGCTTGACTATTACAAACAATTATCTATTAATCTATATTTCTTAAGTATATATTACATTTTAAATGATCTGCACAAACACAATACCTTAATCAAGAGCAGAAATATATTTACACATTATAACAAAATTGACCTTAAATTTGTGTCAATAAACCAAGATATATACCAACGGAAATCTCTATAGCAATTGCCACTCCTTACCACAGGTGCCAGAGGTCTGACCTGATGGCATTGGCACAGGTGAGCTGAGTCCTGAGCTGAAAATGTACCACCTAGCTCTTATTTATTCTTCTATTTTGAGACTAAGGAGATTTCTGGGAACCTCTATTTATACATCCTAGGATTCCTTAGTTTTTCTATTTATTGCAGCTCATATCCAGGCCCATATCCAGGGTTTTGAGTTGACCCAGCCCAGCATCTGCACCATCTTATGACCTGCTGGAGTACTTGAATGGACCAGTCCTATGGAATAATAGCCTCAGAATTTCCATGATTTGTGACATCAGTAGGACATCCAGGAGGAATTTCAACAGTATTGATGATGTGCCAGATTCCAGAGGCCTTGAGCCAGACCAATAACTCATTATAATGAACAAGTAATGTTGTTTGAACAAAAGGGTAGACTTTGTGACAGCCTGCAGCCCCCAAGATGCTAAGATGAATGAAGAGGTGATGGAAAGGCAGGAAAGAAGGAGGAGAGAAGTGGCTTTTTTTTGTATTTTGTTTTAGTATTTTTTTTCTTTCTTATTTTATTTTGTGAGGGCTGATGCTACAAGGGTGAAAAGCAGGTAAGAAGGGTCTGAGAAATGAGTGGGATTAGGATACATGATGTTAAATTCTCAAAAAATCAATAAAAGTTATATTTTTATATAAATCTGACTCTGCCTCCTTTCTCCCAGCATTCAGCTTAGTTTCCCCTGCCTACCTAAGTTCTGCCCTATCAACAGACCAAAGTGGTTTCTTTATTCACCAATGATATTCACAGCATGCAGAAGGAAATGCCACATCAAAAATGCATTTACCCATTGGAGAAAAAAAAAAGAAAGGATATCCCCATATGCAAGTATATAAATATGCAATAAATAGAAAAACTAAGGAATCCTAGGATGTATAAATAGAGGTTCCCAGAAATCTCCTTAGTCTCAAAATAGAAGAATAAATAAGAGCTAGGTGGTACATTTTAAGGTGAGCAGTTCTAGTTGGATTCAGGAAGAGAGACTGCATTTTAAGACTCTAAGCGCTGAGATGGTCCAATAGACAAAAAAAATAAAGTTTCTTGGTGACTTCAGTCCCAACTTCCCAGAGTAGCATGCCCCATGTGGGAAAATAAAGAAAGCAGAAGAGTGTTAGCAAGCATGATGACCTGGGATACTAGCAATACTAAACACTGGAAAGTTTCACAGTCAACACAGGCTTGAAGCACAGATGGAGAAGCAATCTGGGACCTTCACAGTCACACTGCACTAGAGAGAGAACTTGAATTGTCATCCCAACAAATGCAAAAAACCCAGGCTGTTACTGTTAGGTGCCATTTTGGAAGAAAATTATTGTCTGCATCAGTCCTGCAGAAGGGGCAAGAACTACATGGCTCTGTCCCTGGGACAGAACTTGTTTCTTCACTGAGGCACAAGGACAATAGACTCACAAACCAATCTTGGAATAGTAGAGCAATTCTGAGTTCAGCATGCAGGCATGGGCAGTGGCTTGCTTAACACAAAGCAAGTTTTGCAGCACAAACCATGATGAAGGATGCTGTGGTCAAGAGCCCAGGATTCAGTGTCCATGTCCTGTGGTGCCCAAAGGATGCAAGCTGTGTGTAGGCACTAGAAGAAGGCAACACTCCTCACTGAAAGATAGCTGAATCTGTTAAAGGAATTAGTAAAAATGTAGTATCAACATGCTCAAGTCTATAGTATTTTATATAACAATAAAATTAGCTGAGAAAAATTATAAAAAGGAATTTCATTAATGGTAGCTACAAATAAAAAAAATAAAATACCTATGAATAAACTTAGCATAGGATGTAAAAGATATCTGTTTAAAACATCTTAAGGCCTTAAAGAAAGAATTTGATAAGGACACAAAAATAAGAATAAGTTCCTCTGTTTCATAGGTTAGAAAATATTGTTAAAATAGTCATGCTATTATAATTACAGATTCACTGCAAACTCAACCAAGTATTAGTGACATTTTTTTACTAGAAAACAAATAAAATGTTTTATCAAAAAGCACAAAAAAATCTGAAAAGGCAAAGAAATCCTGAGGAAAAGGCAAAACTGGAAATACCACATTGCCCAACTTCAACGTACACTGTTGTAAGAAGTAAAATAGTGAAGTATTAACATGAAAACATTCATTAGCACAAGGTAGAGACAATGTACAAGATGAGGAAATGTATATCATTCATTGGAAACATCACTTAAATGAGAACATCTAAGTAACATGATAAAAACCCTCCAAACCAGATGGTGGTACATGGCTTTAATCCCAGCACACAGGAAGCAGAAACAAATCTCCCAGCTTGCGGCCAGACTGGAGATGTGAGATTCCCCTCTGTATGTTGTGAATACCACTTGTTAATAAAGAAGCTGTTTTGGCCAGGGGTTTAGCAGAATAGAGGTAGGTGGGGAAAACTAAACTGAATGCTGGGGGAAAAAAGGCAGAGTTAGAGAGAAACCATGTAGACCCACCAGAAACAGACACAGGAACTTAACCCAGTAAGCCACAGCCTTGTGGCTATACACAGATTAATGGAGATAGATTAATTTAAGATATGAGTTAGCCAGAAATACACTTAAGCTATTGGCCAAACAATATTGCAAATAATATGGTTTCTGTGTGCTTATTTCAGAGCTGAGCAGCCTCATACAAGTTCCAGGACAGCCAGGACAAGAAAGAGATACCCTGCTTCAAAAAAAAAAAAAAAAAAGACAAAAAAAATGAAGAAAATTCCCATAGATAATTGAATTAAAAATCACAACAGATCTGAATAGACATTCTTTGAAAAGCCAACAGGCTTATTAAAACTAGCCAAATATTTTAGCTATCAGGAGAATAGAAATATGAGCCACGATAAGATTATCTCTTTCCAGTAACAATTGTTTTTATCAAAATGTTCAAGAAAATAACCAGGGCTGGGAAGGAAGTGGAACACAGGACACACTGTTTATAAGAATGAAAATTAGCATGATCACTATAAAGAAGAGTGTGGAGCTTTCTGGAAAAACTAAAAATACATCCACTGTGTGATACAACTGTTGCACTTCTGGGTTTATATCAAGAAGAAGCAACATAATCATATCTAAGAAAACCTGCAAACCAGTCCTGATGCTATGCTCTACACAAGAGCAAAGATACGGCATCAGTCTAGACAGCAAAAAAATAATGGATAAAGAAAACGGGAGATAGGTTTTATATTTGTTAAATAAGCAAAATACTGAAAAGCCATTTCAGAAAGATTATCAAAAAAGAAAGACATGATCATTACTCATAAGGGATATTTTGTTTATAAAGTAGAAAGGGAAAAAGAATGTTCATGTAGATCATTATAGTGACAGAGTAAAGAGACAGAACCATGGGAAGGAAGCTGATAAGAGAAGAAAGATACTTACACAAAAGAGATCGTGGTGGTGGAGGACTTAAATAAAATACCAAAGAGAAAACTCTTAAATCGTCATGGCTTTTTAACAGTCTTTGAAGAGTCAATGTTCTTTTAGAGGGTTTTAAATGCTACATTAATTAGAAAATGCAAGCAGTGATTGAACAGATAATTGATGATAAATCATGAAGACAAATCCTGCTTTCTCTAGATATTTACCCTTTCAGCAGGCTGCTTCATGGGAACTGCTTTCAAGATAATAAGGCTCAGCTATAAAGCTTTCCTCATCAACAGCTGTATCAGCAATGAGGGTTCTTCATCCTGTCTTCACTAGCCAGTCACACTGTCTTTCTCCAAAGCCGCCTCTATCAATTCTTCTTAGCTAAAAGAATGTTCTCCCAAATTAACTTAGTCTGGTTCTCATTTTGTACTAAGAATTGATTTCTTATGGTTATATCAGCTTTTTTAACTTTGATATCATTTTAATTTATCTAGTCTTTGATTAGCATAGAAGCAATCCCACCAAAAAATAAAGATTAATCAAAAGGAAAATTCAAGAAGTTCTTCAAAGACTAATGTTTCATTAAAATTTTCCAGACTAGATTTCACACTTTATAAGATCATAAAGCTGTCTACTGAGAATACTGAAGTGATTTTCTGTTTGGTTTATAAGTCGGTGACTTACCTCCACACTACTACATTACTGTAAAATTCCACCCCTCTTCCAATCTTTCATTCAACAAATGGTAAATATCCTGTTATTATTAGAAGCAACTTATAGTCTATAAGTAAGTTTTATTCTAAGGGAGTATATTAATTCGTTTTATTTCGTTGGGGTTTTTTTGGTTTTTTGTTTGTTTGTTTAGTGGTAAATTGAGACAGGGGTTTTGTTTCTGTCTTGGAGCCTGTCCTGGAACTTACTCTGTAAACAAGGCTGGCCTCGAACTCATAGAGATATGCCTGCCTTTGCCTCCAAAGTGCTGGGATTAAATGTGTGTGCCACCACTGCCCAGCTAATTACTTTTCTATTGTTTTGATATAACATCATGACCAAGAAAACTTATAAAAGAAAGAGCTTGGTGAGATTTATGGCTCCAGAAAGATGAGAGTCCTTTGTGGCAGGGACCACGGCAGTGAGCAACAGGCATAGTGGCAAGTACAGCAAGTTAAGAACTCACATCATCAATGGAAAACAGTAAGGAGAGCACAGTCTAGTAGCTCGAGTCTGAACTGTCAAAGAATGCCCCTCTGTTCCATACCTTCATCCATAACGGCCACACCTCTGAAGCTTTCCCAAACAGTGTCACCGACTGGAGACCATGTGTTCAGATGACAAAGATTAAGGAGGATTTGTCTCTCAAACTACTGCAAGGAGTTTATTATGCTAGAGAAATAGCATGAACCAGTGAAAATTAAAATAAGAACAAAATTAATCTTAAAGTTACGGGAAAGACAATCTATACAGGTCAACTAAGTGCTAAGGACAGCAAACACATATGAACTGAACAGAGAATGGCCTACACAGGGACACAGGGACAGGTTGTGCTGTGTGGTGGGAATACAGCACCTAAGGCTTTACCTTCAGGAAACTTGCAGGCTAACTCATGGACTTGTAAACTACAAGAACAAGCTTCCACTGCCTGCATCTAAGAGTACTGCCTAAACCTGTGGAGGAACGTGAGGGAGGCATTGTAAACACAACAGAATATAGAATTTTATTTTGGGATAAGTAGCCGCCTACTGGCTCCCATTGTCACAACACAACTCTAATCTTTATAAATGAGAAAATGAGTTAAGTGAAAGAAGATGAGTGAATTATTTAAAACAAACAATTAGTTGAGTTGTAATGAGCATATCAGAGTTCAAGAATTAAGACAGACTTTCCTTTTAAATATTTGAATTATTAATATAGCGCTAATGTAACGATTGCAATTTAAAAGGTGTTTTCTACCTTAGGTTTTGTTGGTCAGAGGTCTGGAAAGAGCTGAGCAGTGTCCTATGATTTGATTTCTGACTGAAATTTAAAAAAATAGGTTTGGCTACATTTTTATTTGGTCCTTGGAATCCTCTTTCAATTCTAACGATTTCTGGACATATTTAGCTCTTACCAGCCATAACTCTAGGCCTTCACCACCTAGAAGTGCTTGCTTGCTCTCATAACTGGCAGCTCATGTCTACTTCCTTGTGTGTGACTATGTGAGTTGGTAGGGAGCATGGTCCTTGCACTTACACATGTGGAGGCCAGAGGTTGATGCCAGATGTCTTTCTCAGTTACTTTATACCTTATTTTTGAGACAGCCTCTCTCACTGAACCTGAAGGTCACTTATTTGGCCAGCAAGCTTTGGGGATCCTCTTGTTCCTACCTTCCCAGTACTAGGATGACAAGCACACAACGCCACACTAGTTTTTAACATAGTTGTTGGAGATCTGATCTCAGGAACTTATGTTTGTACAGAAAGTGGTTTACCCACTAACTCAGATGCCCGATAGAAATCAACAGTATTTGCAGGTTCCCACACAAGACTCAGTGCTTCTTTAGTGAGATGTCATCTGATTTACCCAGTATTTTTCCACTTTATTTCTAAGCTAATGATTTCTAAACTGTCTTAATTATAGATGTAAAGCTTTGTCATATCACGTTACCTCATCTAATGTGTGCCATCTCATCTTGTTTGATATTTTCTATTAACTGACAGTAATTCACAGGTACTATCTACAATTAAGGAAAGGTATAGAAAAGTGCAGACAAATACCATGCTAGAAACTGAGAAGACAGTACCGATTCTATCTCCCACACTTCCCTTACACCCTCAAGCAGATTCTCTACAGAACCAATATAGAGATAAGAACATTGATGCACCATTTGAGGCACATAAACTCTGTGAACCTTTAACTAGAGGTGAGATATGAGAAAAAAAAGAATTGAAAAGCATCTTTGTAAATCTCCATTGTAAAGGATTTTTTAATTTTTCATGTTTTAATTCATGTAAGATTTTAATACAGATACTTAGTGGCATCTGCCACTAAGCAGATATGATATAACATTTTATTAAGCTGATCACAAAGAACTGTGGCAAACTTACTGAATGCCATTAGAAACATCAGAAGTCAGCATGCCAGTGGACTCAGTGCTAGGCAGGTTTCCTAAACAGTCGAGATCAGAAGATACGTTGAGCACTCTGCAGTTACTAAAACTAACAAGAGAGAAGCTGTCCTTAAATGTTCATGAGTAATATGGAAGACCAATTTGGAAATGTTGGTTTGAGAACAAAGCATGCTTCTGGAGCAGTGTGACGCTCATGTGTCTTATTTTCAGCTCTAATTTGACTAATGAGGAATCCAACCAGGGATTTTGTACAATTAACTGACTCAGAGTCTGTTTATAACTTCAGCTTAAGGTAATCTACAAGCCAAAGATCTGATATACTCATTAATCATGAAAGCCCATTTCATGTCAAACCCTCAGGTCTACATCCCCAGATGCAAAATTGAAAGACGGAGCTAGCAAGGGCCAGTGGTATTTGCAACAGAAATCTGGCCATGACCTTATGTCGCAAAGGCTTATTTTGTTCCACGTGGGACCATTTTTTTGTTCCGTTAAATATGTCTAACATGGACAGCAGGAAGTCTCCTGACTTTCAACATTAAAGAATAGGTGAACTGGGAGCTGCCTTTCATCAGAATGAGATGTTACTTAGGAAACGTGTGGACCAATGTTAACTAAGCAAAATACAAAGAGAAGGCAAGCTGAATGAGTTGCTAAGTAACTATTCTACCTGCTGCTTCTGGAACACACTGATAAGCTTGAATGCTGCTACCCAGCCTCCCTCTTTATTGTAATCATGTTCTGCACCAACACCAGCCTAATCTCTGTCCTGATGATTTTAAGTCGCAAACATTAATTTTGCAGTGTTCCGAGGATCCTGGACTCAATTACCCTGTAGGCTCTGTTAAATCTAATTTAAAACCTTAAAATTACATCTTATTCAGAATTCAGTCCCTCAGGCCTTCTAGATACGCCTAATACCCTGGCCAGTACAATCTTCTTATTGAAGAATTAATAGGCTTATAAGACTTTGAAAGAAATTCTGCTATGGGTGTC
Organism: Neodon shergylaensis; assembly: GCA_025134845.1. Lineage (NCBI taxonomy): Eukaryota > Metazoa > Chordata > Mammalia > Rodentia > Cricetidae > Neodon > Neodon shergylaensis. Next base: position 6,280,127 of record JABTXL010001191.1, read on the forward strand.
ACTACTGTGACTTTATTGTTCTGAAAAATGGTCTTTATGTATTCTGCCATTCTGGAAACTGTGCTTATCAATAACCCTGGCCATCTCTCACCCTTAGTAAGGAAATGAAATGCACTGCCGACCCCCAGGCACAGAAGGAAATAACCTCTTCTCCTACTTAAATTTCTTCAATGAGCCAACCCAGTAATTTAAAATCAAGATCCTATGTCTGTTGCATTATATTACAATCTAAATAATTTTCAGGGTGAATGGTCCCTGAAAACTTCACTATCATAGAATTTTGATGAGAGACAACTTTGAACATAGTCAAAATGTAAATGCAGACAGAGGAAACATTTTATCCATACAGATATATCTTAAATATTTTATAGGAACAGACAAGCTTCTGGAGGCAGAAGAGAGATGCAGACAGAGGTGCCAGGTGAGTATACTATTACAACGTTGTTACTGTTAAATATACTTACAGTTGTACTTTGCAAATTCAAAGAAATTGGTATTTAGCACAATCATAGATACTGGCATTGCATCAGGTAGATTAATTAAGTTTCTTATGTTTGAAAGCTATCAAGTGATTTCCATGGGAACTATCAGGCCACATCAGCCAGGGAAGCCAGTGCCTTGCTCAGCCATCACCAGAAATGTTTCTTCTGGCAGCAAATGGGAACAATTTCAGAGACCCAAAGCCAGACATTATGTAGAGAGTTAGAGGCATTGGAACACTCTACCATAAATGGAATGTCTCCATCAAATCCCTCCCCTCAGAACTCAGGGAATCCTGCTGAAGAGAAAGCATGTGGGGAAGAGTGTAAGAGCTGGAGGGGATGGAGGACACCACGGAAATGTGACCCTCCATCATCAGGATGGAGCACAGATGAATGTGTGTAGATATTAGTAGATAATACTAATTAGTAGATACTATGACTTCCAGTTTATTGGTTTTAAGGGACTTTGGAATGAGCAAATACATAGCTCTCTGAGTCTGTATCTATTTCTCGTGACTCTTCTGGGCTCTTTTCCTTCCATTTGTCTATTTTGTCCTATTTTCATATGTTAGTTTTTGTTTTATCTTTTATATTTATTATATATATTAAATTATTCTATTATTTATTATGTCATTATCCCTAAGAAGTCGGTTTGTTTTCTAATAACAGATGGAAAGGGAGAGCAGATCCAGATGGTGGGGAGAAACTGAGAGGAATAGAAAAAAGGAGAACTGCAATCCTTCCTTTTGTAAAGGAAAAAAATCTATATTCAATAAAAAGAAAACTACAAAGCACTGGTATGAACTGTAAGCAATAAGGATGTGCCGATTTATCAGATGAATACATAAATTCAAGACAGTTTGCCTTCCCTTTGTCTTAAATATTTTTAAAATGTATCAGAAAAAAATATTTTTTTAAAAAAAAGAGTACAGTAAGAAAATACTTCAGAGAGAGAAATCAAAATACTGCAAATTGAGGTAGAATTCCTGAGGTGTCTGCTTACTGATACATCATACCTGGAGGTTCACACTCTTGAGCAGGTCTGTGCAAGAACATCAGTGTTGTACCAAGAATAGAAATCAAGTTATTTTTTTAAAGCATCCTATTAACCATTAAATCTATTTATTGTAAATGTGACCTATTAGAAGTGTGACTTTGTAGCTCATAGGAAATGTATACACTGATATATAAAGGATTCAAACAACTGACCTTCTTGTTGTTGCTGCTGTTTGCTTGTTTCATATTTTGGGTTTATTTATTTATTCACTTATTTGATTATTTGGTGACATGATGTCATTATGCAGCTATGGCATAAGAAGCCATCGGGACTATGGTGATCTTGAACTTGAGTGACCGTCTGCCTGAGCTATCACACCTGAAAAGCCTACCTCTTTTTTTCCTTCCTTCCTTCCTTCCTTTCTTCCTTCCTTCCTTCCTTCCTTCCTTCCTTCCTTCCTTCCTTCCTTCCTTCCTTC
>JABTXL010001191.1:6282093-6349544 GCA_025134845.1 Neodon shergylaensis
TTCCTTCCTTCCTTCCTTCCTTCCTTCCTTCCTTCCTTCCTTCCTTCTTTCCTTCCTTCTTTCCTTCTTCCTACCTACCTTTCTTCTTTCATCCTTTTCTTTCTTCTTTATTTTTAAAACATAAGAGAAATTATATTTGACAAAGGAAAAGTTTCATTAACAAAAAAGCATCTCAGCATAAATTGAGTCACAAAAATACAGAATAAATATTGAAATGTAAAAATCTGTCACAGTGAATAAAAAGTCATGCATGCTTGTAAACGGAGATTGCTGTTTCTTTCTTGGCTTCCCAAACCCAAATTATCTCACAGAAACTATATTAATTAAACACTGCTTGGCCCATGACCAGGCATATTTCTACCTAGCTCTTATATCTGAAAGTAACCCATTTCTATTAATCTGTGTATCACCATGATGCTGTGGCTCACTGGGTAAGTTTCTATTCCGGCATCTTCCTCCCTCGACAGTTACATGGCATCTATATGACTCTGCCTACTCCCTATGTATAACTCTGTTCAGATTTCCTTCCTGGATTTACTCTGCTAAGACATTAGCCAAAGCAGCTTGATTCATCAACCAATAAAAGCAACACATATACAGAAGGACATCCCACATCACATGCCTACATTTCAGTCATCATATCAGTGGTACACTAAGGGAATAGATTCTAATATTACTAAAAGACACAGACTCACAGTAGAGTTCCTGTTCTTCTTTCCTTAAAACTCCCCAACACACACCCTTTCACAGCATTCTCTGAGGCTTAGCACAGAGTGTTTTGTAGATGTGTCCTTTGGGGCTAGACTCCCCAACTCTGCAGTTTTATTGTTATGGTTCTCTGTAATGATCTCTATCTGTTGCAAAGGAAGTTTTCTTTGATGAGGGGTGAAGACTACACTTATTTGTGGGTATAGGGAGAAGGGAACAAGGAAAATACCAACCGATATGCAAACTGGGCAGGGTAAAGTCCACAAAACCCCACCCCTGCATAAAGAACCACTGTCAATTGAGTGAAACTGAGAACAGGAGAGGTGGTTCTCCCCAGAGAAGAGCACACCAGTTGGCTGAGCAGTGCCAAAGAGTCAGCCCTGAAAACATATATCTAAGTAATATTATGGACTCAACTGGCTGTATTTAGGAATGTATATACATATGCATAAAGAGATACCTACTAGCCCTTCTGGGTGTCAGTTCAATAGCTTAGGTAGATATCAGGACATTTCCCGTGCATCAAATAGACACACCCACTAAAATAAACTTCTCCAAGATCGGGATCACATCTACTTGCATTTATCATATTTTCAGTGAGTAGATCTTCTTATACAAACCTGCTGTATTCATACAAGTTTTAAAATAGAATTTCTTCAGAGGTGAGAAATTATTCTAGAAAGCTAGGCACTGCTCTGAGGCAAGAATTTATCCTAGTAAGAGTTTCAGAATCCCCTGAACATATGCAACAGGAGATAAATCTGAGAACTCAAGCCCAAGTGACTATGCCCACCTAAAGTAGCAGTCCCTAAAGGAAGACGTAATTTCACATCTCTGGCTACAGCACTGCACAAGAGAAAGGAGCAGATGCATTTACCTTGCATACAGCTATAAACATAGTACATTCAACTTACCTACACCATTTTGGTGTAAGAAAGAGTAAGTACATTTTAATTTGTCTGTTCTTTTCATTATTTGAAGGGAAATGCACATACAAAGGGAAATAAGTTATATAGAAAATTTAAAAATGATTGCTACCTGCTCTCACATGGCATGAGAGTGCAAGGGATTTGCCATATATAACCTTAATTTATATTCTAAAAATTACCTGAGTTGAACCTGATACCACTAAAATATAGTCACATACTCCATGGTATTTGTTTTCCTATCTCTCTCTCTGTGCATGTGTGTCTGTGTGCGTGCATGTGTATGTGTGTATACACGTGCATGTGTATGATAAAACACTGGTGTATATTCACACATGTTTATTCATGTGTTCATGGAGATCCAATCTCCGTGGATCCGTGGAGCTGTGAATCATCGTCAACTCTCATTCACTGAGCCAGTGTGTGTCAATCAAACTCTAAGTTTAGTAATATGGCTAGTCTTGAAGCCAGCTTCTTCTAGGAATCCCCGTCTCACTTTCTGAGGCAGGAATTACTGAGCTGCCACACCCTACCAAGTATTATTTAAAACATGAGGATATAGGAACTGAGGACTTGAATTTCATGTCTTATACTTATGCAATCAGTAAGCTCTAGAACAAATGAACCTTTGCCCCAGCACGTCTCTCTGTGGAAGTATTAACTAATTGAAAACCAGACTCTAGGTTTAAACCTAACCTGAATACCTCTTACTAGTCCCAACTAGTTCACCTTTCAAAAAAGAAAGTTTTGTGTGATCTTTTTTCTTGATCTTTGGGGAATTCAGAGCTGTTACTAAGACACCTCAATTACTTATAGTTTCCGTGTTGACTTTGAAGTATATAAAAATTTAACCTCAGTGAATAAACTGTGTAGAACAAACACAACTATTTGAAAAAAAAGTTGAAAAAATATTACTGCTATACAAACTGAAGAAGAATGTGCCAGGTTGTTTTACAATTTATTTTGATAAAAGTAACTTCAAGTATTAAACAAGTACTTGAACAAATTTTAAACATGTGCATTTCTAAGCTGTTTAAATCCTGTGGTTATTCATTGTCCTGGTCATTATCAAGTAATTGCAGAAATTATTCGGATTTTTCCCTCTGTTTCTGAACAAGATAACATTAGTGGGCCTCATCACTTTTGTTATGCAACAACAGGAACTGCATGAACCTTTCTTCAAATTGAAGCTGAAGACGCTACCTGCCTGGTTTCTCCGTAATGTGCTGGCTGAAATGTTTATTGTAATAATTTTTAATTTAGGAAATGAATGAACTTTGTTCTAGATGAAAAGAAGTGTATTCACGGACCATAACTGAATATGAAATGGCTTTGAAAATTAACCATGACTACCAATCAACATTTTTTTCTTGCTGAATTCAGCCTACAATTTTTAGGTGAAACAATACAAGCCAAACATTACGACAAGATCATTCAATGAAAATTGATATTGTTGTAAAACAGTGTAGTGTTAAGCTGCTTTATATACACCTCGCATCAACAAACTTCAAAGCATGTGGGGTCTCCATTTCTGTCCAAAGTAGCAATGAGTATATTTTGTGAGATCAAACTACAGTTTCAGCAGTAGTTTGAAAACCTCAGTGCAAATTCAAAGAAAAAAATCTTCATTTTAAAATCTACTTTACTAGGCAGTAGAGAAACTTCTATCAAATTTCCAAAAGGAAATTACTACTCGACAACAAAATAAAACATAAAAGGAAAATATCAAGACATATATCCAGAAGGAATATGCACATGCCTTATTAGCACTAAATGTGACCAATTAAAATCTGATGCTCACATATTTGTATTAGTGCTTGACAGAGGCAATTTGTGTGAAAGACATTTTCAAAGATCAAATACATAAAATTGCATTAAAGTACAGCAATCAATTTTATGTTGGATCTTACTATCTATAAATATCAAACAAGCCAAGTATTGCCTCTCCAAATTAAAATATGCATAAAGCTTTATTATTCTCACTGTTATAATGGTATCACATAAGGAATACAAAATTATATTTCAAATTTTTCATTAGTAAAACAGTATTTTCTCTTTTGCTATGTCATTATCTTTATTTCTTGAGAATTTCTAATTTCTTAATCTTACTGCTTGGCTTACAAAGCCTAATATATTTTTAGTATCTGATTATTTGCAGATTATAAAATTGACCATATCCAGTGTAGGTACATAGAAATATAGAATACACATACCTCCTTGTACACATTGCTTCATCAATTCATTTGCTACATTCTCATCACCAAGGAACTATCAACACAATATCATCAATATAATCGAAAAACATTATCTGCATCTTGAAATGGTTGTGAGGCATTTCTCCTGATCCTCTAGCATTTACAGTATTTCCACACTCTCCACTACAATTTTCTCTCAGCTTTGGACATCTAGCTGATTTTAGCTGGGGATGGGTACTTCACAGTCACTATTCTCTGAACTTAAACAAATCATTCTCTGTAATAAACTCCATCTGCTGTAAAAACGATAATTTTTAATATGAGTGAGAATTGTACTCATCTATAGTATGCTGATAAGCATTTAGAACTTCTTCGGATGCTGTACCATGTTGGCAGAATGACAATAGGTTCTACTCTGGAGTCTGTGACCTCTCCAGCCACAGGTTGTTGGTTATGGTTACAGTACCAGCCACCATACACTCTGTCACAGGACTTGGTGAAATTAAGCTGGTACTGTCCTGGAAGCCACCCTTGTGATGGCTAGCTTTCATACTGCCAGAAGGTGTTATGCTGGCTGAGAGGGGAGAAAAGTTATTAACAGTTTGCCAAATGGTAAATCCTGTGAGCTACAGTAATTGCTGGCTAGGCAAGATATGTCTGTTGGTGAAATGGTGGCACTAATATCATAGGAATAACCACCAGTTGTCTTATTCTTTACTAAGTTTGCTCAATGGCTAACCTTGAAAGGTTTACTAAGACCCTGTTCCTTGTCAACATTGATATGAATAGCCTTTATTGCCTTTTCCCACAATAAAACAACATAAACTCTCTGAAAGTCTTATTCAGAATAAATCTTTCTTTTCAGAAGTTGTCATTGTTGAGTTATTAGTGCTTTTGTCACAACGAAGAAAAAAAACAATGTGGTACCAAAGACTGTGGCAGTTAACTGTAAATGAAAACACTGCAGCTAGTTAAACAGAAAGGAGCTGGATGCAGGAAAATGTACTTTTAAAATTGTTGAAATGTCTAGAAGTATTCTCTGTGGTATGCTTCCAGAACAATTTGTTGACATCAGCTCATCCTTCCTCTGCCACCACCGAGCCACACTTCTGTGCAGCTACTGGATACAATATCTCACAGCATTTCTATAAATGAGAAGCAGGATCTTCCAAAATCATTTTTCACCTAACTTTAATGTATAGACAGGAGAAAAACTCTGTTGAGGCTGTAGATACCAATTCATAGACAAAAGACAGAAGAAAACATATATAAAAAAATGAAAACAGAATACAAAAATATCAGGTTAGGATAGAAAGCAGAATGAGAGTCACTGAGTGTAGCTTGGTAAAACATTTCACCTGTGATAAAAAAGATCTTGTTATGATTTCCTGGTTTACATGGGAGAATACTGAGTGATGGGCAGTAGAGTTGGAATGATTGTATCTCTTAAATTAATACAGAGTCCATGACCTTAGTTCATAGGTGTGATATAGGTGTTTATATAAAATTTTGAGTCTCAGATGAGATAAAACAGCAAGTAGAGAGAGTTAAGTGAAGGGTTGTTTTTCTGATTTGTTTTTTTTATATAGGCATTTACTCAAGTACTCTTTTTTCCACTGAGGAGATATCATAGGGATGCAACAGTCACTTCTAGAGGAATGTCATGTTCAGACTGTTTCCCCAAAAGATTTACATCCTAGGGGTATTCCTCCACTTCATAGTGTGTCTACAGACACTTTACATTTGTTCTTAAGGTAGCAAGATTATGGTGCCTTCATCATGACAAAGACAAAACTATTTCTCTACTAGATACTATAGCAGACTTAACCTGGTAGTATCTGACACTGACTGAGCCTCAGGGTCCACTTGGGCTGCCAAAAGTTAAACAAAATTTTTAAAGCTGGTAATGATCCTTGAATGCTTAAAAGAGGCCACCTCTATGGATCTATAACTGCAGATATCTCTTGATAGAAAGAGCAACCCACTCAAACAGTAGCAAGGCCACATGTAGACAAAAGTATTCACAGCTAGAGGTATGAAAGCAGTGTTCCTACAGTAAGAAAATAATCAAAAATAAAGGCATTGAACTAGAAGGTGACTTTTCAAGGTTAATCAGAAATTAGGCAATATTGCATTCATTTTCTTGGTGCTGTGACTTAATAATATGGCTATCACAAACTTTGGCAATACTCCACTAGGATAGGAATGGCTATTCAGAAACTAGGTAACAAAAGAAATAATTATGCACACTCTAATTCCATGGATTTTTTGGGGGGGTCAAGACAGGGTTTCTCTGTAACTTTGGAACTAGCTTTGGTAGACCAGGATGGCCTCGAACTCACAGAGATCCGCCTGCCTCTGCCTCCCAGTGCTGGGATTAAAGGCATGCACCATCACTGCCCAGCTCCTAATTCCATGTTGTGTACAAACTTTTGCTTTAGGAAAACATATAACTCAAATTTGAATGTCTAAGCAGACTTTGATGTAAGTTCACAAAATCCAGTAGTAGTGATCATATTTGATGAGAACAGCAAAATAGCAGTGATGTTCTTTGAAATGGAGAGCAATTCTGTGAGATTCAGCAATGCCTACCTGGTGTCCATCCCCTACAATCTTTTTAATTGTCTCTATATGTATATATGTGCAGTAAATACATCAAGAAAAGTAAAATCAAGGGATGGAGAGACTGCTTCATGGCCAAGAATACATCTATTCTTGCCTCAATCTAAAGTCCAGTTCCCAGCAACCATCAACTTCTGCAATTCCTGCCTCAGAACCATCTGCAATTCCTGCATTCCACATCCTGTCCTGAACTCCACAGGTGTCTATACTCACATGTGCACATTCCCATACAGATATTCAACCATACACACATAATTTTAAAAAATCTTTAAAAAAAATCAAACTACCATACAACTGTAGAGAAGGTCATGTTTTAGGTCAATGGAACTTAAGATTTATTCTCCTGAGGGCTAAAATTTAAAATACTTCATGTTGCTAAGATTTCTCTATTGTTTCTTAATTCTTCTTTCCTGTTTCTGCCTCTTTTTGGACAATAGTAAGTGTTTTGTTTATATTATAGTATGTTGAGTACCTCTTTTCAATCACATATGACAATGCTGTAACCTCATGATGTGGGATTCTCCTCTTTGTGCTGTGAATACCATTGGTTAATTAAGAAACTCTCTTAGGCTTGTGACAGGGTATAGTAGAGCTAGGCGGGGACATTGTGGGGGAAACTAAGATGAATGCTGGGAGAAAGAGGGTGGACTCAGAGAGAAGCCATGGAACTACTGCCAGAGACAGACATGCCCTAACCTTGCTAGTAAGCCACAAGCCTTGTGGTAAAATATAAAATAATGGAGATGGGTTAATTTTATGTGAGAGCAAGCTAGAAATATGCTTAAGCAATTGGCTAAGCAGTGATTTAATTAATACAGTTTCTGTCTGGTTATTTTGGGAGTCAGGGCAGCTGGGAACACACTTGTGGCCTCCTACAACAATCTCAGAAGCTCTGAAACATTCTGCGATAAGCTAACTGATCTCAATGCTTCTGAGACATCCTGAAATTTTCACTGTTGGAAATAACTGAGAAAGAGCAAGTTGCCCAACTGTCCAAAGAGATAGATGCATTTTTATCAGTCGACTGAAGCAAATATTTCTTGTTACATTTTCCATAATATTAAGTAGCATTTCTAGTATTGCCAGTATTGGCCTATTCTGATTAAAATAATGTGAAACCTCAATTTTAAAAGCCCATTCATCCACAGGTAAGCATGTCTCTGTTGAACTACTATGTCAGTCTTACTCAGGGTTGAGTCACTCAAGGTTGAATCCCATATATCCATTAAAAAAATTACATTATTAAATGCATTTATTCTACTCGCTTTTGTGAAATAATGAGAATAAATAAAACAGCAAAGTTCTTAAATATTTAAGTTATTTTCATCCAAGAAATCTTTTTTTGATAACTGTAAGGGAAAAGAAAATTATAAATTAAGGAGAAGTCTCAGCTGATTCCACAAAGACTTCTGTGTTCGGGATCATTCCAAGTTTTTTCAAATGAGAGGAAGCAATCACATCTACATTTTTAGCAGCTTGATACATCACTGCACAGATGACAACACACTTCTCTGGTGATAGAGAGCCTCTCCCTATGGCAGAAATTCCAAGAGAAAGAAAAGATTGCAATCTAACTTCAGTCCTGCACCCAGTGACTAAGAAATGAGCACAGATTTGAAAGAGGGTGTGAGATATGTCTCCTATGGGAGGTGGGGAGCGGTGGCGGGGCAGGCTTTCCACAGAGCATTGACTTAGAATACAGTTCTGATCGTATGCCCTAGACCCTTATTGTATACCTCACATTCAGACATCTTGTCCATCTCACACATCTCATTACACACCCCTGCACCCCATTTGCCTACCACTCAGCTAGACTCCTCGTCACCAATTTTATAAATGTATTTTTTACATAGCTGTTCTGATTCAGTCATTAAAAACTCCACAAAGGGGGCTGGAGAGATGGCTCAGCAGTTAAGAGCACTGCCTGCTCTTCCAAAGGTCCTGAGTTCAATTCCCAGCAACCACATGGTGGCTCACAACCATCTGTAATGAGATCTGGTGCCCTCTTCTGGCCTGCAGGCATACATGCAGACAGAACTGTATACATAAATAAATCTAAAAAAAATAACCTTTAAAAAATTAAAAAAAAAAAACTCCACAAAGGCTCAATCATTTAGTGAGCTATGTTTTCTGGTCTTGTATTCTATTCTATCCCTATTCTATTCCTTCTTCTAAGCACAATAAACCAGTTTTAGCTGGTTGGCCAATAATCACAAATACATGACAGATGGATTTGAAATACAGACCCACCAACTCACTCCAAAGTCCACACTGCCCTAACAAAATGATTTTCTCATCTATTTGTGCCAACTCTAAGACGGTAGTGGGGGTTTGGATATGATTCAGTCATAAAAGACTTTCTTTAAGAATCCTTATACTCATGTTATCTGGGAAACCCTACAAAGTCTTAATTCTAAGAGAAAGCTAGAGATCTCAATAAGGTAGGTAAGCACTAAGATAAGGTAGGTAAACATTGAATCTTATCCCTCACCTCCTTCAGGTGAAAAAAATGTAAGATAAAAAGTTGACATGCAAAGCATTGGGATGTAAAGCAGAAAAGGGGTTCATTAATGTTAACAACTTCTCCAGCTGCTCCTTGCACCCATGGTCTTTAAGCAGGTCAACATATGCCAATGATAAAGTTCAAATTAGTCTGAAGAACACTGAGGGGAAATGTTCCAGGCTGTGAAAACACTGTGTAATGAAAATATTTTCTTGCTGATTAATCTACAAAAGTAGAAGCCTTTGGGGGATCTGATTTTAATCAGTTTATAAGCTAAAATACTGTTGTGTGAAACCTGCTAAATCATATTTCTGCAAAAAATAGACTGCAATTATTTTCCAATCTCTTTAGTTTCACAGTTCTCTGAAGTTATCCATTTACTTAGTTGAATTGGAGATTTATATATATATATGAATCACATAATAACTGTTATTAAAGGACTTATTTCATTATTAGGCACTAAATTTAATTAAAACATATTAAATCTCCAAAATATGACATTTTTCTTCTGTAATATTGACCAAGTAATAATGAATGGCTGTGTTGGTTAGGTTTATATGAACTTAACACAAGCTTGAGTCTTCTGGAAAGAAAGACTCTCAATTGAGAACATGTTCATAAGATTTGCCTGTAGGCTAGTTAATAGTGCATTTTCTGATGACTGATGTGGGAGAATCCAACTCACTGGAGTACCAACTCTAGGCTAGTGTTCTAAGTGATATAAGAAAGCAGGCTGAGCAGGCCACAAAGAGAAAGTCTGTCATGGAACATTTATACATTGTGTGAAGATATATTGCTGTGATTGGTTTAATAAAGAGTTGAACAGCAAATACCTAGGCAGGAGGTATAGGTGAGACTTCTGGGCAGAGAGAATAAGAAGGAAGAGATAATCTTGGCACAAGGGAGGATGGAGGAAACAGGATGGGTATCATGTGACAGAACGTAGTTTTATAAAAATGGATTAATTTAAGTTATAAAAGCTAGTTAAAATAAGCTAAGGCCAAACTTTCATAATTAATAATAATTCTCTGTTTTTTATTTGTGAGCTGTCTTCCTGAAGAAAAATCCATCTACTCAAGTCAGTAAGCAGCACTCCTTCCTCTGTGGTCTCTGATTTAGTTCCTTCCTTCCGGCTCCTGTCCTACTTGAGTTCCTAACCTGAGTTTCCCCAGTGATGGACTACTACCTAGAAGTAGAAGATGAAATTAACTCTTTTCACTAACAGTTGCTTTTATTCATGATTTTTTATCACAACAGTATAAATCCCGAGACAATGTGTGAACATGAAGAGCCTGAAAAATATAACCACATATTAAAGAATCAGCAAGTAAAATCACACACCTCGATCCTCAACAAGGAATTTCCACATTTTTGGCTTAAGCCATCTTCTCTGAAGACAGACTGTGCTTGTACATATGTGTATATGGTGCATGACTATACATACATGTATGAACATACACACACACATATTTATATATATATATATATATATATATATATATATACAGACACTGTTGGTTGGACACTCTGAAATGATTTTAAAGGCAAGTGAGGATTAAGTTTAATGCTTTCATAATGGAGAACTTTTACATTAAGAAGTTGAAGTTGGTTGACTCCAAACAAAATCTATTTTATATTCAGTTCTCATGATATTTGATAAATATTTGTATGCCTGTATACAGGACAGACTCAGATTGACATAAATCCTGACACATCATTATCAATAAATCAAATATCAATTCTTTCTACCTGATCCAAGGGGGGAAAATACTTGTTAATGCTTCAGGTTTGAAGAAACCAACAGACAAAAACTTTACAGGCAATTATGTAATTATGTCTTCATTTCAGAAAGGGATGACCATTGCAAAGATGGGAGAAGGCCAGTGGGAGGGGAAATATGGCAAACAAGGAGGGGGAATAGGGAAATGAACATGAGTAAATTACAACTGCAGCACTCAGGAGAGCAGGCCCTGCACCTCACCTAAGCAGCACAGTAGAGTTGTCCCTGTTGTCGGGGTTGCAAGTGAAAAGGTCCTGAAGGCATGAGAGTAAGAGAGTTAGCTTCACTGTCTGCCATAGGGTAGTAAGGGTAAGGGACCCTCCCCTCATCCCTCACTACCTACTACAGGTGAGAAAATATGGTCCTCTGATCACTAGAATGGGGCATCTGGCCCTACCCCTCCCCAGCTGTAGCACTGGGGAGAGCAGTTCCTGAACTTTACCTGGGCACCCCAGTAGAACTGACACTGTTGATAACAGGGGTGCAGGTGATCCAATTTACAAATGTGCACAGGAGATCTGGCCTCAACCCTAATCAGCCATAGGTTGTGGAAAGAATACCTTACCTCTTCCTCCTCTTCCCTCTCACCTTCCCTCACTGCCTGTAGCAGGTGAAAGAGTTGGGAGAATTGGTACTAACACTCTCTGGCAACAGCACTTCAAGCCCCTCACCTGAAGCACAGTAGAATTGAGCATCTTGGCAGGAACACAAGTAAGCCAGCCTGGAGGGTATGAGAGCCTGAGAGCTGATCACACCCCACTTTGTCTGCCATGTGGTGGCATGGCTGAGGGAAAGTTGTCCTTCCCACCTTGTCCTTTGCAAGATGTGCCAGGCAAAAGAACTGGTTTGAGGGTCATGAGAGTGTAAGAGATGGCCGTGATCCTCATCAGCTGCTACACATGGGACAATTGGCCCTGAACCTTGCCAGGGAAGCACACTGGAGCTGCCTTGTTGTAGGGATGGGTAGGGGTGCAAGTGAGCCTCTCCTGTGGATGTAAGAATAGGAGAGCAGCCCTTTCCTCTCCCCCATATGCCATGTGGTGGTATGGGTAAGGAAAATAAGTCCCCCACCCCTTGCCACCTACAGAAAGCAGGAGAGATGGCCTCAGGGGTATGAGAATGAAGGAGCTAGCCCTGCACCTCACCAATAGCAGCAATTGGAAAAGCAAGCCCTGCCCTTCCCCTGGACAAAACATTAGAGCTAGCCCTGTTGGTATGAGTACATGTGGATGAGCTGGGCCAGAGGCTGTAAATACAGGAGAACCGGCCCCACTCCTTGCTGCCTGATGCATTGGATGGGATAGTTGGGGCAGTGATGGAGAGCTCCTGTGGATGTCAATGATGAGGAACACCAGCCCAGCAACCACCCAGGCCCAGAACCAGAGCTTTGAGTTGGCCCCACTCCAATATCCACTTCCTCTATGTGAAGGGTTAGACCTAGAGAATCAAAGCTTTAGGATCTCCACGACACAGAGCAACAACAGGATATCCAAGAGAAGTCCCAGTGAGGAACCAGTATTGGTAAGCAGAAGTCTTATCAAGAGGCTTCAAACCAGACCAATGACTCATTGGCAGTAAAGGTGTATGGACTAAAGGGTATACTGTGAAACTTAGAAGTAAAGGTGTATGGGCTAAAGGGTATATGTGAGACTCACTGGGCCATGCTACAGCTGTCACAACAGGATTTTTGCTCTTTTGTTTGTTGGTTGGTTCGTTTATTTAGTTTCATTTTTAATTTTTTTGAAGGGAGGGTACAAGGGCAGACGGCAGAAGTGAGGGGACAGGTAAATGAGTGGGATCAGGATGCATGATGTGAAATCCACAAAGAATCAATTTTAAAAATAGTCTCATAGAATATTTTTGTGTGTAGGAATGTATTTGGCTATATTCTTGAGGTAACAAAATCTAAAGTGTAATTTTCAAGCAATATGAGCACAGAGGCACTGACAGTATTAATGTGGTCACTACGTGAATATGTCTAAATGTGTAAAGTACAATAGAGTACATATGAATTCACACAATATATATGCATACTTATCATACAGATAAATATCATGTTTTGGCAAGTATATGAGTAATGACCAAATATCCTAATAATAAATGCTCTCAAATTATGCCATATGTAGAGAATATCATATAGGCATATGACTGTGCTTAGTATGAATACATTTTATTTTTTAAAGTATGGACATATGTATGCAATATATATGTGAAATTATAAAATTTTACTAATGGTCAGCTTGAAAGAAAGTGATTTTCTTAATATTACTTGTTTCATTCATTTATTTATTTAATTTCTTTGAGACAAGGTATATTTGGTTGGCCTTGAACCTACTCTGTAGATCATATTGATTTCAAATTTATAATAATCCTCTATCTCTCCCATATATTGAAATTATATATACCACAACACCCAGCTCCATAACTTTAATGTATAAAACTCTAAGCCCTTAAATGATTTACTGTTAGTATACTTATAAAGATAAATTGTCATAAACATAAAATATCATCTGTGTGCACGTGTTCATGTGGGTGCGTGCACGTATGCAAGTGGATGTATGTATGTCTATACATGCCTGTAGAAACGAGAGGTAAACTTCAATGTCATACTCGGGAACCATTCACATCTTCCTTCCTTTCTTTTTTTTCTTTCCTTCTTTCTTTCTTTCTTTCTTTCTTTCTTTCTTTCTTTCTATCTTTCCTTCTTTCTCTCTTTCATTTTTTCTTTTTCGTTTTGTCTTTTAGACTTTATGTCTGCCTACCCATCTGCCCATCCATCTGTCTGTCTGCTCAACCATCTGTCTTTCTTTCTTTGAGACAGGATGTCTCATCAACCTATAGCTTATTAAGCAGGCTCCACTGACTGACCAGTAAGCCCAACGGTTCTACCTGCAATTACCTCTGAAACTTTACAAGTGTGTACTACTATGGCTGGCCTTTTTTACTTGAGTTCTGAGCATCAAACTCAATTCATATGATTGTAGAGCAAACAATTGACCAATTCAGTCATCTCTTAAGTCATAGTAAAGATAATTTTGGGGAGGGCAGACAGTCCTCTGTTAAATCTAAACATTTTGAAGAACTAGTGTTTCTCAAGGATTGGGGACAGCTTGGGGGAATGGGATGGTTGAGACGGAGGAAGAGTGGATATGGGAGCAGGGAAGAAGATATCTTAATTAAGGGAGCCATT
Source organism: Neodon shergylaensis (assembly GCA_025134845.1). Lineage (NCBI taxonomy): Eukaryota > Metazoa > Chordata > Mammalia > Rodentia > Cricetidae > Neodon > Neodon shergylaensis. The sequence continues at coordinate 6,296,018 of JABTXL010001191.1, forward strand.
TTATGGTTGGCAAGAGATTTGGCTCTAGAGGGGTTCCCAGGTGTCCAAGGAGATGTCCCCAGCTAGGTTCTTGGGCAGCAGCGGAGAGGGTGCCTGAACTGCCCTTATCCCAAAGCCACACTGATAAATATCTTGCATATCAGCATAAAACCTTCATCCAGCAATGGATAGAGATAGAGACAGAGACCCACATTGGAGCACTGGACTGAGCTCCCAAGGTCCAGATGAAGAGCAGAAGGAGGGAGAACATGAGCAAGGAAGTCAGGACCGTGAGGGGTGCATTCACCCACTGAGACAGTGTGACTGATCTAATAGGAGCTCACCAAGGCCAGCTGGACTGGGACTGAACGAGCATGTGATCAGACCAGACTCTGAATGTGGCTGACAATGAGGGATGACTGAGAAGCCAATGATAATGGCACTGGGTTTTGATTCTACTGCATGTACTGACTTTTGGGGAGCCTAGTCTGTTTGGATGAACACCTTCCTATACCCGGATGGAGGGGGGAGGGCCTTGGACTTCCCACAGGACAGGGCACCCTGACTGCTCTTTGGACTGGAGAGGAAGGGGAAGGAGGTCTAGGGGGAGGGGGAGGAAAATGGTAGGAGGTGGAAATTTTTAATAAAAAATAAAATAATAAAAAAGGAAAAGAAGATACCAAGAGAATAAATGAATTTGAATTGAGAGGTTTAAAAAAATAAATAAATACATAATTTTTTTTAAAAAAAAGAAAAATTATAACCAGCTTCTTAATGTGATTTTTCAGGCCATATACCTTTATGACTCTCTTAAAGGCACTGTCTTTGAATTGGTACCCAACACTTGCTTTCTCAACTGTGTATCATCCGTGAACATTTCAGATTCGTTTCAAATATCTTTTCATGAAAATTTTTCTAGTCAACACAGTTATTATCTCCGAGGAATAATGCTCTTACATAATACTTATTATAGCTGAAATTATATCTTCTTTGGGGAAATTATTTATTTAATAGATGGATCATTAGGCTTTGCATTCTAAAGCAGGGAATTTTTTGCTCATAACTGTACAACTAAGAAAAGTAAGGATAGGTACATGAAACGTTCTCAGAATATATTTGTTGAGTGAACAAATTTATGATTTGACTGTTGTTATACTTAAGATTAGTATTCTGACTTTTTCAGTCACATAAATTGGGTGAAGGTGAAATTGCACTGTGAAGAAAGAATAGTGAGACATCCTACCTAACCCTTTGAATTACTGAATAATCTCACAGACCTTAACAAAGGAACACAGTCATTTAATCCTACCTCTGCACATAGAAACTAGGCATTCACTCCTCTATCCATTCAATTTATTTGTAAATAGTATGTTGTAAATCTTTCAGCAGTTTCAGACTGAGTAACTTGATGAAGCAATTGTAGAGTCAGTGCAGTTTCTCTCCTTTGGTTAATGTCAGCTACCTAAAGATTTCTTAAAGCCCCTTTTATTTTCTAAGCTTTTAAAGCCGTGAATTCTGGTGCTATTGTGCATCATGCATATTCTTGTCTTGTTTTTCCACTAAAATCTTCACTAAGTCTAATAGGGTTTTACTCAGAACATCTCCTCAAATTTGATTTTCCTAGTTCTAACCTTTTCGTGACTGTTTGTTTCAGCATTTTATTTATCTCTTTCAAGTGGACTCTTTATTGCTATTTTCCTGGCCTTTGGTCTCTGTTTGACGTTTTTAAGAGTGTTGTATCACTAGATGATAGTCAAATTCTTGCCAATTTTTCTGCTGAATTTCACCAGATCCAGTGCTGATTTATGAAAACTACAATATCTTGTGACACTCAGGGTAGATCTGTGTTTGAAGGTCAAAGAAGGTTAGTTGATTTTTAAAGATAGAATCCCTCCATATATTCATAGTCCATGAAGATTCAAAAATATATGTGCATTGTTAGGTACCCTGCTTACTGAAAAGCATGAGACCCAATGGTCTTAATTTCATAAAACCTGTTTGTATCCAATGATCTGAGTATGTTGTTCCTTTTAGCTTCTTAGTAGTATGTTAAGCTTTCTTGTTCTGTTACATTACTTACTCTGTAGGTAAATTATTTGATAGCACTAAATTTTTTCATGATCAGTTGCTGGACTATTAATAATGGTATTTTAAATATGTCGTGCTTTTTGTGTCTTACAAATACTTCTACAAATGACCCATGTCATAGTTTTTCATATACAATTCTAACTTCATAATTCAGTTATCAAAACAGAAACTCACATACTTAAAAATTACTAAACTCTTAAGAGACAAACTAATAAAAATATTTGGCAACTAAGCTGCAAGCACTGGAACCTTGAGATTAATGTATTCATAACATAAAGAGACTGCTATCAAATTAAGAGATACAGAGTTGGAGAGATGGCCCAGTGGTTAAGAGCACTGGCTGTCCTTCCAGATGACCTGAGTTCCTTTTTCATCAACACCATCTATAATGGGATCTGATGCCCTTTTCTGACATAAAGGCATAGATGCAGATAAAGCATTCATATACATTAGATATATAAGCAAATCTTTTTTAAAAAATTAAAGGATACTGTATCGTTGTGTAATAAATAAAGCTGTGGTACTAATAATACTGAAGTTGGTTAAGAAGAATGGATTTAGGTCTGTAAAGATGGCTTAGCAGTTAGAAACACTAACAGACGTCAGTTATGTTGCCAGTACCAACATGGCAGCTCTTCATCATCTGCAACTCCAATCCTCAGGGATCTCTCACAATGTCCTAGTCTCTGCTGGCATTCGCAACACACTGGGCACAAACACACACTCAGAAAGACATAGATACACATAAAACAAACATGATTCTTTTTTAAAAGAAAGGTGCATTTATGTCTGGCTGGAGATGAAAAAAGCTAGAGAAATGTGTCTTCGGCCGCACTATCTTGAAGTATGTTGTGATTTCTGTTCTTTCTTTAGGCTTAATATTCTACTTTCACATGAACATAGTCTGTGGTATGAACTGTGATGTCAGCTAATCTAAGTTTATAATCTCCACTGAGAAGTCAGATATAATTCTAGTAGATGTGCCTTTATATGTTACTTGACCTTTTCCCTCACAGTTATTACCCAGAGTCAAACATTAGTCAGAGCTTGGGGAATCCTGCAGAAGAGGGAGAAGAAGAATTGTAGATGCCAGAGGGCACCAAGGCACCACAAGAAAACCCATAGAGTCAGCTAACTTGGGCTCATAGGAGCACACAGAAACTGAACCCACAACCAGAGAGCCTGCATAGATCTGACCTAGGCCTTTCTGCATATATATGATGGTTGTATAGTCTGATCTTCTTATGGGACTCCTGACAATGGGAGCAGGACCTGTGTCTGACTCTTTTGTTGGCTTTCTGGATCCTATTCCTCATACTGGGTTGTCTACTCAGCCCTAAGAGTAGGGGAAGTGCCTAATCTCACTGCAACTTGATATGCCAGTTTGATTGATATTCATGGTGGAAAGTCTGCACTTTTTAAAAATAGAAATGGAAGAGTGGGCATGGTGGGACAGAAGGATGGCAGGGACTGGGAAGAGAGGAGGGAGGGAAAACTGTGATTGGGATGTAAAAATAATAATGATTACTACTACTATTACTAATAATAAGTATCTATAATCTGAAAAAAATCTAAGGTCTAAATACAAAATTTCTCCTCTTGTCTTTGATAGCAGAAAATACAAAATAATTCCACACTAATTAGAATTACATACAATAAAGGGTTATTTATTTAGGGGAGACTCACAGATCACTGTCCAAGATCACAGTCCTCTGCACGAACTAGGAATGGGAACAGAGTCTAGCAGCTAGAAGCAAGAACAAGAAGGAAAAGAGCAAGCACATGCTTTACAGCTGCATTTATAGTATAAGAGACAATGCCCAAGAGGGCTGGTATCTTAAAGGCTATTGGCTAAAAAAGCTCCCATAGCACCCCCCCTTTTGTTTAAATAGAGAGTTCTAAAGCCAATACAAAACTATGTAAACTAGGAACAGATATCAAGTATAAAGGTAGAATTACAACCAGCATAAACCATATTAAGCAAGGAACATATTCGAATGTTTTTAACATTCTATCATAAGGAGTCTAAGTCTTGTATTAGAAATAGTCTCACTAGATCATAAGAGGACAAAAACTACAACTGTCTAATCTTTAACCCAATCAAAGCCTGAGAAAGAAGATAATATTACTTGAGTAGACAGGAACTGCAATCAAGCAGCTTCCAAAATGTGCAGTAGATGACAGAGACAACTGGCTGCCTGACAAATCACCCAAAGTCTCATTTACAATGTTGAAGCAACCAATTTTGCCTAAGGCCTAGAGTAACTGAAAGACCATTTTCAGAGGCAGAAAATTTTTCATAACTATCTTACCCTGTCTTAGCAATATTTGACAGTCTTTTTCCTTGTATCCTTCTTGTTCAGTCAGGACATTGTGCACTTTGACAGTGGTCAAGGCTTGGGCAGTTTCTTGCCCAAAGACCAGTGTGCCAAGAAGAAAACATGCTCCAACTGGAGTTTCTTTGGTGTTCAACACCCTCTCAGGAATAGATCAGTGCTGCCAGGAGCAATCCTGTCTCATGTCAACAGAATCCTAAGTTATTCAAATGCCATGTACTGCAGATCTTTGAAGTGGCTGAAGGTTACCTATCTATGCACAATACAATCTATATGTATCTAAAGAACCTTAGTCTTACTAAAAGCATAACACCTATAATACTAAATACCTATGTAACTTAATGATTAAGACTTCATATGAGAATATAAAACAATCTTTAAACAACTGTGCAGTAAAGGAGGACAATGACTTCAAAATGTAAGTAATGTATAAATATCTTAATCAGATGTAGAAATATATAATACAATTGATAAATATTTCCTAAGATTGTATCAATATACAAAATGCCTTAAACAGAAATAGAAACATGCAAGCATACAATCTGACAAAATAACTTTGCATATGTACAAATATTGTAAACAGAAATAGGTGCATATTCAATATAACGAATATCATTTGAATTTGTATCAATATACAAAAATCTATACCAATGTAAATTGTCCACACATAATAGCTCACAATATTTGTGCTATTATTCACTATTACTATTATTAGGGTAAGTAAGTTTACACTAATCTACCTATATTCTATTCAGTTTTCCTTCATTTTTTTGAGATCTCCAAACCTACACAATTTCCACCCCAATCCCCAACCATATATAAGTAATAATCAAACCCTATATGATGTCCCTAACCATGAGGATTAACTCTGTTGGGAGAGGACACGTCTTCTAGAACTGCTTCCAGCTGTCATGGGGGTAATGTACTTTCTATGGAATCCTCTAAAAGTAAAATGATGATTAAGTTTCAAGATTGCTGTTTTATATCATTATAAATGGCCTCTGAGTATTCAATCGGTTTTTTTGGTTTGTTTGTTTGTTTGGGTTTGTTTTTTGGGGGGTGTTTTTTTTGGTTCTTATTTGGAGTTCTGGCAGAATGTTGTATGAAGGTGCACCATTTCTGCAGCTGGTACCTAAAAGCCAGTCTCATAGTAGTTTTATCAGTATCATAACATCATATCAACCAGGTGGATTCATTGTTGTAGGGCCCCATATTCTTCCTTGACACTTACTTCATGAAAAGCTGCTGTTCATTGTTGAAAACGAAAACATCATTCATATAGACATATATTCAACAAAAGATACAATATAGACAAAATGGGAATGGTGAAAAGTAAAACATTTCCTTAAAATCTATTTTCCTTCTGTCCCGTACCAGATGGCTTCTGACATGAGACAGAAATCCTGAATATTTTTCACAACATGCTTGGATTTAGATAATAGAGCCAACATCCAACTCCAAAGTCAGCTCTGATTTTTAATTAAAGATGTATACATGTGCAGATAATCAAATTTTACTATGGAGATTATACAGCATCATAAGTCAGTTTTCTCTTTGCTTGTTGATTCTTTCTGCATAGCTATGTTTTAATCTTTAGACATCTAGATGTTCAAAGACTCTCAAGTCTTTGAAGATGAGTATTTTCCTGCAAAGACAAGGACAGACCTCTGCCCCAAAGCTTATGAGTTTTTTTTATCACCCGTATGATTGTCACCTCTGTGGATAAGCCATCATTTCTCTTTCTCAAGAGGTTTCTTTTTTTTTTTTTTTCAAACCAAATCTTATTAATTTTGATGGTATCCCACAGGTTTTCTTCTGTTGTGGAAACAAGAGACGGAGCAAACACTTTACAGTTGCACTTATAGTATAAGAGACCATGCCCAAGTGGACTGTTATCTTAAAGGCTATTGGCCAAATGATCTCCCACAGCAGGTTCTTTCTCGGTGCCCAGCAATATGACACACTTGTGATGCTGTTAGCATCCCCCCCCCAAAAAAATAGCTCTTGAATTTTTTTATTACACTGTTATTTAATGAGGAGAAATGGGTGCAAGCACCATGGTGTACATGTGAAGATCAGAGAAAAATTTGTAAGAATTAATTCTCTTTATTCATAGCATAAGCTCTGGGAATTAAACTTGGGTTATCAGGCTTGACAGTAGAAACCTTACCCAGTAGGCATCTAACGGATACACAACAGTGCCAATCGTTTATTGGCACATATATTGAGTCACTTTAATGTGTTCTGCATTATGCTGTAAATCTAGGATTAAAGTGTTTATACTTTTGTGAAGCATTCAATAAGAAGAGTTTGAAATCTATATGCAATTAATTAGAAAGTAATTTTATAAGATAAAATTTTGAGTTTTAAAGTATATTGGAGCTTGTCAAATTATCGAATAATTTTTATTATGTGAAGAAATCAAACACTATCGTGCGCATTTAATATGCAAAACAACCTGCCAGCACATCAGATTATTTAGTTTACTACATGTGTGGCAAGTGAAAGAAAGGCTGGATAAAGCATTCAAACCTTCTTTATCAAACTAATTCTGCAATTATAGCACAGGCAAAAATGTCTTTGACAGAAACAACACAAACATAGCTGTCAAATTCTAGAAACACACTAAAAGTAGAATTAGTCATTGTCACGCACAAGCATTTAAGAAGACTGAGGAAACTGTTTTCTTTTTATAAATGAAAGTACAGTGACCTAGATTTAAAAGTTATTTGTAGCAATCTATTTGCTTTTATTAAAATAAATAGGTACAATTTTAAGATAATTTTAAAGAGATTAGTAATGTAACAAATCTCTACCAATTTTACATTTGAAATGTTCTAAATTAAGAAGGATATTGGGCGGGGTTAAAAATCTTATCCAGACTGCAACACTTTTACAATAGCCCTGAAATAAATTAAAACTAAATTTTATTTCTTTTCTAGATAGCTCTGAAAAGGCTCACATGTAGCATTATACCTTGACATTCATACATACAGAAGTAGAAGTATGTAGAGACACTATCTTTCCTGAGAAAAATCATACAAGGTCCATTTCAGTGTACGAGTTAAGACAGTCAGATAAGAAGCAGTCATTTCCAGCTCTGTCTTCCTTATTTGAGGGGAAGGAGTAAGGAAGATACCACATTCATTAATAATGAATTTTGCCTTAATTTTATAGTAAAATGCCTGAAACTCGTTTAACCAAAGCTTTAAAATTATGAATCTGAAATAATTAGCTGTGTGTTCTCCAAGGAAAGTGGTTAAACAGTAGAGGTGTTGATGGACCAGTGACCAGCTGGTGCTGACTGCATTTGAGTTGTTAGCAAAGGTTTGACTTAATAAAGATTAGTCTCATGCCTACAACACTAGTTTCTGGAAATTTTTTAAATATATTGAGTAAATAAAATGCTTCTAGGGGAAATACATTTAGAAAACTTCAGTTTATAGGAAGTTAAATTCAATTCTGTAAGACATTGTGAAGTTTCTGGAATATGTCTGATCCCCCTCTGAGAACAGAAATTGTCATCAATATCTTCAAAACACATTTGATCATAGAGAACCTCTTAAACCACTGCTCCAAATGAGTGTCTGAGGAATTGTTCATTTTTACAAATGCCAGGAAACAACTGCCTGGATTTCTACCCTTTAACTATCCTAAAAACAGTTATTGTTGCAAGAAGAATATTGAGTTCCACATGCTGGTAAAAATCACGATGGAGTAAAAGTGAGCATATTGCAAATGTAGTAAGTACGCGCCTACCAGCATGAGATGAGATATTTTGTTACTCTCCCACTCATCCCCAGAAATAGAAATCCACCATCTGCACTGGATGTAGGACTGGACTTCCTAGTGTCAAGGATGCACGGGGGATTCCCTAGACCCAAAAGAAACTGCACAGGCATGGTGAGTCTTCCTGGGTATCTTTAACTGAACTGAAATTGAGCTGAAAACATTGATAAAATCATAGTTTGTGATACGAAATGGCACATAATAAAACGTCGATTGCATAATGGGAAATATATGCTGGATTTACTCTTCAGCCTTGCATAATTATGTAATATGTAACACAAGGATGGAGAATGTGCAGAACAACTACTTTTGGGTACTGAATAAACATTGCGGCAATGTTCTTGAAAAAAACATAGAAATGTGACAACGGAAAGTCCAGCATCACCCAGCTTTGTCATGGAGTGCTTCTCAAATCATGATGTAGAGAAGTGGAGCTCAGCGGTTTCTCTGGGTTTTAAAAGCAGACACTAAAGATTTAGAGTGTGAGAAGAATAGCAGTGAGGCAAGAGCCCTGAAGACAAAAGGCTATAGGAATGAATAGAAGAGAAGTAGAGAGCAATTAGCTTAACACCCATTTATACTGAACAAGAAGAATAGCTACATCTAGATAGAAACGTGTGTGTGTCCAAACACAGAGAGAATATACACACATATATGTATGGATTGTGATATGAATGGTATTTCGAAAGTTACAGAGATGTGCATGATGACTTCAAGCCCGATAAGATAGAGGAGGATACAGGAGATAATAAATTCAGATCTCCCAAAAGATGTGCGGTAAAGGTGCATAACAGTACATTTCTATTGATTTTGAAATAACAAGTGTGATTATAAGCTGTGTATAAATTATTTTGCATTTAACATTTTGCATTTTTTCATAAGTTTCTATAAAAATAATCACTAGTTTGGGAGGGCAGTAAGTTGAACAGGAAGGACCTGTCATATTTATTTTTCACACAATTATAAATATCTATGCATATAAAATACAAGACTGTATTAGAAATTGAGTCTTTTGAAGGCATTTATTAGCGTTTTAATTCCTGATATAGGAGTGAAATGGAGTAAGATTCTGTTTGTAACTAAATAGTTTAAGTAACTGGTGTTTGTACTATAAACTGGGAGTACCCAACAGTTTGTCAAAATGAGTCAGGAGGAGCAGTTTGCTCAACCCTAGCAATGACAAAATACAACAAGAAAAAGGTGTTTTAAGCATTAAAAACAAAACAAAACAAAACAAAAAACATGTTGCAAAAGGTGGAACCTATCTTACTCTAGAGCACATTCTGGCATGCACAAGGTCCTGGCCTGAATCAGTAATGGAGAAGAGGAGAAAGGAAAGACCAACAGCAACAGCAGCAAAGTTAACTCTAGATCAATCTAAACAACAATAAATAAACTCTAATAAGATAAAATAGATCCCGTAATAAACCAAATTCATGTTGAAACAAACAAACAAAACAAAACCCCAAAATTGAAAAAGTCTCTACAAACGGAAAAACATGGTTTCAAGCTAGGCTTGCTGGCAAATGTGTACTCCCACTTATTCAGAAGGAGGCTGGGGTTTACAAGCTGCAGTTTGTCTGGGTACAGAGCTTGTTCAAGGTTAGCTTAGGCAAGTTATAGAAACCCTGCCTCAAAAATAAAAAGATTTAAAAAATAAAAAAAGGCTGCATTATACCTCAGTGGTTGGTAAGCTATTTAATGTGTCCAAGGGCTAGTTTCAATTCCCACAGTCTCAGAGCAAACTCCCTGATATTTTGGCCTCCTCTTCTGTAATGTTTCCTGAGCATTAAGGGTACCAGTGTTTTGTAGATGTGTACCTTTAGTCTGGGCTCTATGAATCTGCATTTTGATTTGTTGTAGTTTTCAAAAATTTAAACATTTGCCCTTATACTCACAAGTAAGTGTAGCCTTCGGTCTTCATCAAGGAAACCTATCTTTGCAACAAATGAGGACCCTTATGAAACGTATGCTTTTAAAAACCAAGTTCATAAGGAGTCCCAATCCTGTATAAAAATAGTTGTCATCATAATAGAAGGTTAAGAAATGTGCCAGGGAAAGTCAAAGTGATAAAAAGGGGAATGATAGGCATTTAGAGAGCAAGAAAAAAAAAGGGTTTTGGAAGACACCAACCTAACCCATACCTTGACTGCTGACTTCCAGCCACCAGAAAAAAAACTGAAACATAATTAATTTAATTAATTTATTCTATTTGAGACACCTGCCTATGAAATAGCAACTCTGGGCAAGAGTTTATCTTTACCTAATAAATGAAATTAGAGGCTTTGGAAGCCTGTGTTCTACAGTTCTAGTGTTCAAGAATGGTCTACAAGAGCTAGCTCCAGGACAGGCTCCAAAACCACAAAGAAACCCTGTCTCGAAAAAAAAAAAAAAAAGAATAGCCTAAGACAAAGATAAAGGGAGAAAAAAGGACCCCACACAAGGTCCATGGTTTCTATTTTGACTCAAAATTGTATTTGAACACATCATTCATCATTCAATGGAGTTGCTAAAGATGTGTTTCGACCTGAGGAAATATCATTAAAGTTTTCTATTGGGTCCTCATCCTTAGTATTCTTTCCTTTTATTTTCTTTTAAATAAAGTACAAGACCTTAGAGTAGGAAGACATTGAATATTTGAACATGGGTCTAAAATATAGACAAACTGTTATGTGGAAGAGAAGGTAATTACTGCATAGTTCAGCAAACATCTTTGTAACAGTTACTGATGTCCAGTGTACCTCTTAGATTTCTAGGAAAATCAAAGATTAGGCGGCTTTCCCTTTGCTGTTTTTTGATCTTCAAAGGCCCTTTGAGCTGTGTATTATACAACAGAATATTCCCTTTGACATTTAAAACTTTTCTGTCAGTCAGTATTTGCAACCAACCTATAAACTCATAGTATAATCAAAGAAAAGAAAATATTAAAAGAAAAAATGTGATGGAAAGCAAAGCACTGAAACCTGGTTTTCAAAAGAAATCTCCATACAGGGAAAGACCTGGAAGGATCCTTCAACAGCAAGATAATAAAAAGTCAAAATGAACTCCCCAAAGCTATGGGTTGAAAACAGAGATCGTCCACCTTCTAGAGTCAGAGAAAAAGGCAGGGGTGGTGTCTGAATTTTATAGTAAACTAGTGTTATACATTTGCTTAAGAAAAAAACTTTAGAGGCATTAACTTACCAGTTGCTTGGAGAGCATTGTAAAATAAAGTCTAGAAAGTGAACTCTCCAAATCTAATGTTTGAAGATATCCCTGGTAATAAAAGCCAAATAGGAGTATCATATGGTCTCTTGTTACTCTGTGTACCATTCTTCAAGTCTGCATGCTTATTCTTAACCAAAAGTACATTTATGAAAATAGAATGAAGCTTTTTAGAAGCAAATATTCTAGGCTACCTGAAGGACAGAACAACCTGGGCCTTACGGAAAGCTTAGATTCTTGCCAGGCTGTTCCATACCTATTCGTGTTTAAAAGAACTTGACAGAATGAAAAGCAGAATATTCTATTCTGTCCTAAAAGATGCATTTTGCTTTGTACTGTTCTGCTACCATCCATAAAAGCCTTGTTGAAAGCAGACAGCTCTACCAGTGGCCTTTGTATGGAGCACAGCATAAGGCTTCATCCGGTTCACTCTGAACAGGATCAGAGTGATTCCCTGAAAGTGGACAGAGGAAACAGACCATCAGAGTTCTGAATCACCATTGTACTGCATGCTCAGCTTTTTCTCTAAACCAGTCCTATTACTAGTTTATCACTGAAATCAAATGCACGATGAGAAATAGAATAAAAATTTGACTTATTGAGAAAAGACTTGGAAGAGCAACTGTACTGTCAAATCTCCAAATTTATCAGTAGTTGGACTAAAGAGTAGAAAGAAGAAAAATTTTCATTTCTATGTTGCTTCGATGTTCATAGATTCTTTCAATGACTCTTCTTTGGAAGGAATAGTGCATTCTCTGTTCATAGATGATGACTCAAAAGCACAACTACTTAGCCACAGTACTCATTTAAAGGATATGTCTAAGGTATTTTAATTAATATATTAATAATTATTTTATATCAATATTCTTATAAATAAATATTAATAAAATATTGATAAATATTTTATCAGATACAAGTTTTTAAAATTGATCTATCTACTGAAGAGTATAAAAATACTCAAAATATGTGTCCAAGACATGTATAAATAATATTTATAGATAAACAATATGCTCCAAAGATATTTCCAAGAATGCAAAGTATCTTTTTCTATGTATGTATATGTTATTAATTTTCTGCATAATTTTTTTCTGATAGACTACAAGAAAGAAAATCTTGCCCTGTCTCTTCCTAAATGGGCATATAATACATGACAATGGAATCATCCTATGAGATTCTTTGCAAACAGTAGTATAAAGAGGTGATGTTTCCTTGACACTGTGTCCTGGCTTGAGCACTGTAGGACTCAAGAAAGTAGAGGGGGTTGAGAAATGAAGTATGACATTGTATTATAGTTAATTTTTAGCTGGACTGCCGAAGTCCAGCAACATGGGAGATGGTAAAAGTAACAGAGTTCTGGAAATAAAATTCACTTGTCCATTAATACAGCAGTGAGTCACAGCCCAATTGTGGGGTGAATTATCTCCAAGGATAAGGAGAGAAAATAGAGTGTGCATTCTGAATTCCCATTGGGTTTCTTGAAAAAGAAACCAAGAACATTGATATAGAGGATAGGAATTGTCAAAATGCTGCATTTGGAGATAGAAAAAAATGTTAGAGGAGGCCTCTTGTTCATTCCTGACTGCTCAGCCCTGAAATAATCACACAGAAACGGTATTAATTAAATCACTGCTTGGCCCATTAGTTCTAGTTTCTTATTGGCTAACTCTTACATATTAATTTAACCCATTTCTATTAATCTGTGTGTTGCTACATGTCTGTGGCTTACCAGGTAAAGTTCTGGCATCTGTCTCTAGTGGCTACATAGCTTCTCTTTAACTCCTCCTTCCTCCTCCCATGCTATAGGCTAAGCCAGTTTCTTTATTCATTATCCAATAAAATCAACACATAGACATAAGGACCTCCCACACCAAACAAAAAGTCTAAAGACATTGCTGAAGAGCAGAATTCAGTCCATTTTTGAGGGGCAAAATCAAGGTCACAAAATGAAAGCTCTAACCTGATCTTTATAACAAATATACAATATAGATAATCTAAAATCAAACATCACAAGACATGAACAATGCTTACATGAAATAAAATGATTTCCTTTTAGTTTTGATTATGTTAAGATTTCTGAAATTTGTGATAGTATACATGTGGTTATAGCTTTTGAAGTTGTTATGATTATGGTTAGACAATTTTGCATAGTTTGTGGAAGTGTGATAGATTACACCGAATTAGCTTTGGCAGCACACTAAATGTACTGTTCAGCATTTGCTCTGTGTCTCCTTCAATAAACTCTGAACTCATTGAGAGTAGAGATAGGACGACATACAACTAGATTCTCAGTTCTTCAATGCAGATGTATTTTTATCAAACAATCAGCATAGTAACTCTCTGTAATCACTTCAAGCAATGTACAGATGAAAAAATCCACATATACTAAGCTAACAGGAGCAGGCAACATATGTCAGTGGGTAAAGTGCTTATCATGTAAGTCTGACAACCAAAGTTTGATTTCCAAAATTTACATGAAATTGGAAGGAGCGAATCAGCTTCACAACATCATTGCCTGACCTTCACACACATAAACACATGTGAGGCATGCACATACACATAATAATGAAACAGCTAAATCTTCTTAAAGGTTATTAAATAGCCTAGCTAATGTCCCTCATTTAATATGTGATGGACCATATTGTGTTGACTTTAAATTGAAACTGGTGTTAAATGATGTCTGAAAAAAGAGACAGGAAAAGCCATGCAACCAGAAAACATTGAAATATAAAATATAAATCAAGTAAGTAGAGTATAAAATAAAATAAACATCATCAAATACCCCTAAAATACGTATAGAACATACATACATCTTGAAATGCATGACCTCACTACTACATCCACATAATAGCTGAATTAATAGCAATTAAGAAAAATTTAAAAGATATTAGAAGATACTTTTAAGTTAAAACCAGGCCATACCCAATTTGCATCTCCTATAATATTTTATTAAACTTAATCCTCTGTCTTTTTTAATGACATCCCCGGGTGGTTTTTTTTTTTTTTTTTCAAGAGACAGAAACGAATCTTTTCCTTTTGACACGCTCTTTCATTTGGCAGCAACATCCCAGGAGAACATGAATAAAATAACAATCAGAGCAGGCTTAGCAGCTGTGGAAGAATGGATAAATCACAAGGGAGAGGCCCCTCGCTGCAATACATCAGCAAAACCCTTGAATGTGAGTGCAGTCTTAGAAATTCAGTGCAGCATTTTTTAATAATTAAAAGTTATGCCATTAGTTATATCTCTAGAGCTTTGTACCACTTGATTATTTTGATATCTTTAATTAAAGAGTATATATACCCGTAGGTAAATCCTGGGGGTGGGTATTCTCAGAAAGTAGGGCAAGCTCACATTAATTGAGTGTTAACAAAGTCCTTAGTTTCTTCTCTGGGGCTAAAAAAGATTTATCAAGTCACTCAGTGGTGTAGATCTGAATAAAAGCACCCCAATACGTGTTATTATCTAAAGCCAACTTTTGTTTAAGTTCACAGCTCTTGTCTTGCAAATAAATGGTATATATAAAGTTCGAGTTGGAAAATCCAAGTTGCTCATCCATTGAGAGTTTTTCTGCCATATGACTTATGAAATCTACTCCCTTAATAGAATAGAACTAATCTTTCCCAAGTCATGAATCACATTAGTACTATAAATAGACAGATAGTAATTAATTACTAGGTTGCCATTGTGTAATGGCTGTTAGTTAGAAAGTTAGTTGTGGGGGTGGTGATGTGCTATAGTCTGGAATCAAATGCAGGCCCTTTCACACAGGGCTAAGTTTTCTGAACTACAATCTTGACTCATATTTAGCAAGTAAAGCCTTCCACTGTAAAACAAGTATCATTGAGTCTCAGAATGCAAATTCGCATAAAATATGTTTTTCCCCATTTCCGATTTTAGTTAGTCTTTCAACCTTTATTTAGAACTTGAAACTCATCAGTCCCTCTATGTAACACAAAATAAAATGTCTGAAGAAATTTGACCATTATCAAATTCTAAAAGCTCTGGGAAAATGAGATGAACAAAGGTAATTTTCTCATAAATCCATTTGGGAGACTGCAATTGGGGTTAATTAAACTGGTATTCAGTATACTCTCCTGAGCTCGGAGTATAAATAAAGAGGCATGGAGAGCTCTTGATCACAAGAAACCCATTGTCTTTGGGAAACATGGATCCATAAATAAACATTGCAGTGCTGTGGGGGCAGGTACATTGATGGTGACAAACACACGTGTAAAACACTTGGTGTGATGAAAGAAGATCCAGAAATTACCTTTGCATTGAGGTCTGGAATATGCATATGTGTTAAGTGAAAAAAAAATGGTGAGAGTAGAGTCATGTATGGAAGACATGCTAGAAAGAAGAGGTAATATGAACAAAACCAGTGGACTAAGAGTATATGGTGGGGATTATGAGATGACTCTAAATCAAAGGTTATAAATGATAAAGAAAAGAGTGAAGCGTTACGGGGCTACAAAGCTAGGCAGAGAATAGCTGTGGCTCCCAGAAAAGATTTGCCAAATGGGGACAAATAGTCATGGGAGAATAAAGTAACAGTATATGGGGGGGGCGGGAATGGAAGGGCTGGTTAAAGGAGAGAATACAGGAAGAGCTAATAATACTAATGGCATTGCAAAAGAAAGGCATATGAAACCCTCCTACTGCAGAAGTTGCCTAAAATATACACAAAGAAAAATAAGAGGAGGAAACTATCAGATCAGGAGAACTATTTAAATAAGAATAGCAAGTCGGAGTAGGGAGAGCAGGGGGAGATAACGGAGTCAAATATGAATACAACATAATGTGTGAATGAAAATGTCATTATTAAATTCATAATTATCTATAAGCCTATGGGGGCAATTCTTATCCAAACCGCCACAGTATATGCTAACTAAAAGTGATTATGATTATGATGGTGATGATGACAAAGAGGAGAAAGATCTCATAAAAAAAACAGAGAAGGATTAGATAGAGAAACATGGGGAAAAGAGTAAACAGCAGTGCTATAACTGTAAAAAAATATTTTCTTTATTTTGTTTAGTTGTTTGAGAAGTCAAGAGGGGATCCACAGAAGAAAATGAAGTAGAGTCATCCAAGAAACCAATTACTGAAAGACGTTCAATTAGAACTCTAATTAGGAAACAACCAGTACAGCCTTAAATACAAGTGGTTTCATTTGAACAGTAACTGAAGAGGTTGAAATGCTGTGGATTATGGAGCAAACAAGGGGTAAGAGGGAGCCAGTGATGGGAAACATTCAGAGATGCTGGTGCCAGAGAGGAGAGCCATTAGGTGGCCTGAATAGAGGCCAAATGAAGCAAGCAAGGAGGAGGGGGAGCTAAACATAGAGGAAAGAGTTCTGGGAAATGTTTAAAGGGGCATTGTCCAAAGGAAGGTATGAGACAAAGAAGTCTGCAAAACAGAAGAACTGAAGGGCAACCACACATTCAAGCATGGTATTAGGAGCCATGAAGTTACCTCATAAAGGCACACATCTTCGAGTTAAGTAGAATAGACCTTCAAGCTTTAATTTGTTAATGAAGAGATGGCAGAAGCAAAAGGATTAAACTGATGGCATAAGATGATTTGGGCTTGTTTGAGTTATTTATTCCTTATAGAACAAGGTAATAGGCTGACACAATACATTTGTGTTAACAGTTTCAAGAAACATCTGGAAAATTAGCCTGCCTACTCACACAGATACGCTTCACCCTGAGGGTCTGAATATGCAGCTTCTTTTGCTTAGGAAAAGCATTCGTCAAATCATGTGATGAATGTGCCCTTCATAACTAGCTCTTCCTCAAGGCCTGGGTCACCCACAGCCATTGCCTGTATTAAAGCTTGACATGCTGTCAGTAAGTCTCGTAATGAAGAACACCAGGTTTTCCCTCCTCAAGGGTGCTGTTCGAAAGAACATCCTATTCTTGTTTAATTAACATTGATTTTCTTCAAACTGGCCATTACCCTCGGGTCTTAACTTCCTTTTTTTTTTTTTTGTAATTCCTTGAATTGGGGAAATTGTTTCATTTGGTCTTATAAAAGGAACACTCCTTCTAATGTCTTTGCTTAATTGGAGCCTTTGCTGCTTGTTT
Organism: Neodon shergylaensis; assembly: GCA_025134845.1. Taxonomy (NCBI): domain Eukaryota; kingdom Metazoa; phylum Chordata; class Mammalia; order Rodentia; family Cricetidae; genus Neodon; species Neodon shergylaensis. Next base: position 6,313,504 of record JABTXL010001191.1, read on the forward strand.
ATATTTCATATTCATTTTGTGCTTGGGTCACAGCATTTTTTTCTCGTTGTCTAAAAATGTTGATGAGTACTATCAAACCCCTAACAAGGACAAGGATACATTATCACTCAAATCTGAATATTGGCAAGCCAGTAGGTCCATGTCTTATGTTTTAATCTTTCTGGGGCTCTTAAATGAAGGTAACCAGAGTAACAGTCAAACATAAAAAATTCAAGTTGTTGACAGGCCATCTTATAACATTACAGTGCACAACAGCAGGTGGCGGGGTGCCTCAATTCCTTAACACATTATAAATTTATATTTCCAAAGACTCTGCAATGGTGAGGATGTCCTGGTGCTCAACTCTGAGTCGAAACTGCTCTGGACTCTGGCACCAATCAGAGAATATGTCTGCAGAACCTGAATATTTTGCACAAAACTGTACAGTCTCAAGTTCTCCAACTGGTAAATCTTGCACCCACTCTGCTGACAAAGAACAATTCTTTTTCTTTTTTGTGGTTTCACAACTAAAGTATTTTGGATCATTTCAGGGATGTATATACATACAAGCTGGCCACTTAGTTGGACCACTATGGCTGCAACTTAGGGTACTCCTGTCCAGGAACACTCACTATCTGCTATCATCCTTGCATCATCAGAACTGCAGTCCTTCTGGCCCAAATACTGTGTTTGTATGCTATGCCAGGCCACTCACTCTTGCTTGTTGACCTCTGTTGATAGCTGTTGTAGTATTATATTGCCTGAGCAATAGGTCAAATAGTTTATAGCTAATATAAGCCTCTGTGTGTTTATTTGGGACTGAATAGCTATGGGACCAGGCAGGACAGAAACTTCCATCTACAAAGAAAATCCATCATACTTACACTAACCGGATTTTTAAATCATTTTTCACAACTAATCAGTATTCACAATGGGATGAACTACTCTATTTTATTTAAACTAATTAGAATCAACCTTTGAAACCAAAAATTTGAAGACCTTGACAGAGAAGCAAAGTATTCAAAAGTAGTATGAGATGCTATACCAAAGAAACCAAGAATTTTTTTTAAAAAGGTAAGAATTTAAAAAAAAATACAAAAGATTGTAGTTACTATAAGGCTACACCCACCACTAGGGGCAAGAAAAGTAAACTCCCATTCCTAAGAGGAAAACTATAGGCATAAAATTTATCTTTCATATAGCCATCTCCACATCCACAGCTATGTGATTTAGTCCATGAACAGGTATGTTCTCATATCCCTGAGACCACACTCTTCTGGATAACTATTGTCTACTTCAGGCCTGGGAATAAGTAGAGTTCAGAAATCCATTTGCACATGTGTTCTGTGACTGTCAGTGTCGCAAAGATCAAATTACCACTGCCAAAAAGAATGGGTCGCATACCAAAGCATAAAGTAATGGCGGTCACTCTTCCACTCCTGATCCTTGTACCACAAAATGGTTCTAAGAAACAATTAGCCTAAGTAAATTATAGTGATATTTTCCTCTGAAAATTCTGTCACTTACCTATCAAAATTCTAGGCTGAATCTAAGAATTCATCCTTGCATGGTAGTTTTACATTGATAGCTGAACGTATTCGCTCGCTTGAGTTTGCTCGTCATTCATCTATATTCACAAGCCTTACTTGGTCAAGGAGAGTGGATCCTAATAAGCAAGTATGCATCTGCCTTTAATTTACTAGCAGTTATCTCCAGACACTGCCCATGGGAAGTGAACAGCAAGGGGCATGTGTATGTTTCCAATTTATCAAACTTTGCTTTCAGTTCATTTATGTAGATTTCAGCCGGTGCTGGAATACATGCAAAGCAAAACAGCATTGTAAAAAAGAACTGGCAGCCTCAGAACACACAGTTTGTACATTATCTACCATGGAAATGGGCCATATTTCCTCCCTTTACGTGTTTTTTTTTTCTCCCAGAAATGATAATGATTAAATGTATTACTCTGGGGTCTGGAAAGATGACTTGACAGTTAAGAGTGTTTGTTGCTTTTGTAGAGGGCCCAAGTTTAGTTTCCAGCAAACACATCACATGGCTCATGACCATCTGTAGCTCTAGTTCCAAGGGGATCCAGCACCCTATTCTAGACTCCACAGTCCCTTCAAATGGGATTTGGTATACTCAGCCTCATGTTGATGGCAGACACCCTCTATTTGGTTTAATAAAGTAGATGGCATTGACCACTGTGCTGTCCCTCTCTTCAAGCATAACCCAGGTTAACAATCTCAGGACATTCTGAAAAAGTTCTGAGCAAGCTTCCAAGCACTGAAGCATATAAAAACAATTAAATGACAGCTGCTGAAATCAAGAAGAGCTTAAGGACACAGCTAGATGTTATGCAGAGTCTAAATTAGAGGCCTCTATTAAGTACCCCCCTTCGGAGCTCAGGGAATGCTGAGGAAGGAGGAAAGACTGTAGGAGTCACAGGACATGGAGGACACCAGGAAAACATGGATAACTGATTCGACTAAGCAGTGCTCACATAGGATCACAGAGACTTAAACAGAAAGCTCTGGGCCTTTGTGGGTCTACACCCAGACCTTTACATATACGGTATGACTGTTAGCTTGGTGTTTTCATGGGACTTCTAACAGTGGGAGTGGGTACTTTTACCTGCACTTGAGACCTTTCTTTCATTTTGGTTGCCTTGCTCGGTCTTGATATGAAGGATTTGCCTTGTCTTATTGTATACTGTTTTGTTGTGTTTTGGTATTGTCTATTGGAGGCCTGCTCTTATCTGAAAGAAAAGGGATGAGTAGATCTGGGGGAGAGGAGAAATGTAGGGGAGCTGGTAGGAGTGAAAGAAGAGAAAACTATGCTTGGGACACATTGTAAGAGAGAATAATCAATTTTCAACTAAAACGATGTGTTTTTTCCTAAAGTATATTTAAGTAAAGTACCTGAATGTTTTAAAGAATATAAAACAACTTCTCTGGAGTCAATTTCCTTCCCTACTTCTGTGTTTCTTTTTTTCTCCAAAATCAATAACTTTTATTATTGAGCTTTAGAAGACATAGTGTTAGGCAAGGAAATTGCCAGCGATCCATGGAATAAAGAGAATGCTAAATTCATACATAAGTGGAAGCAGCACATTTATGAAGAAGGATAGTTTCTACAAAGATATAATGAGTTCCACTCCATGTGCTGTATACTGTGATATTGACCTATATAAGCCTGCTAAATTCATAAACATTTCTATGGGAGTTATGTGTCTCTGTATGTGTGTATGCATATAGCTGTAGGTGTAGTGATATTTCATTTGTATTATAATATATTATAATAATAATTATACTAAAGATTGCCTGAAGATCAGAGAGTAAAACAGCCCCACTGGTCAGCTTTACAAACCAGGTAGTGGTAACACACACCTTTAATCCCAGTAACCACACTAGTTTGCCATAGAAACGGGGCAGTGCATGCCTTTAATCCCAGTAGTGCATGAAACCCAGCCCTAGAGAGGAATATCAAACAGAAGGAGACAGGTCACAGTCTCTCTCTCATTCTGAGTTTCTGGGAGGCAGGATCACCATTTTCAGACTGAAGTAGAGTTAGGAACCAGTTGCTGGCTGTTTTGCTTTTCTGACCTTTAGGTTGAGCCCCAATTTCTGTCTCTGAGTTTATTAATCTTGCTTCATGTAGGTGCACGTATATGTTCAGATAACTGTCTGTAAACAGTCTTTCTTTGTATCACTAGCTCTCTAGTAACAACATGGAGATATTTTGTTAGTTATAAAAACTTGGCCTTAGCTTAGGCCTGTTCCAACTAGCTCTTAAAACTTAAATTAACCCATTTATATTAATCTACATTTTGCCACATGGCTCATTACCTCTCCTTGGGACCATATGTCCAACTTCCTCCATGTCTGGCTGGTGAATCTACCACCTCAGATTTTTTCCCAGAGTTCCTATCTACCCCCAAGTCTTGACTATTGTCTCGTACATATCTATTGGCCATTCAGCTCTTTATCAAGCCAATCAGAAGGTGCCTTAGGCAGGTGAGGTAAAACACAGACACATCTATACACAGTGTACAAAAAAGTTATCCCAATACATGTCCATTTGTATGTGCATGTGTTTAATGGAATTCATTATTTAGGTACTATCCACCTTGGTTTTGGAAGTAAGATCTCTCCTGGGACCTTGAGTTTGCCAATTCCACTAGAATAACTGGCCACTGACTATCTCTGCTTCCACAGCCAGTGAAGCACACCACTAAATACGATTTTTTTTTTAGATATTTCCTTCCTAGGTTCTCATACTTGTGTCACCAGTATTTTACCTACTGTGTTATCTCTATCACCTTTGATATTATTCACACCATTATTTGCCAATAGTCTTAGCTTATCATGATCCCAGAGCTAGCAGGCACTGGAGCAATTGCACATTTAAAATCTCATCTTCTTCTCCTCTATGCAAACTGTCTCCCAAGAAGACAGCAGAATTATCATTTGCCATCTGCTTCCTGACACTCCTATTTGTGAATATCTGTCTCATATGTGGTACTTACGAAAACCATTTCACTATTAAAAAAAATTTATGGGTAAATGAAGGTAAAAGGACATGAAAGAAACAGCAAACTTGGGAGAAAGAATTACAATTAGTTAAATAGTTACTATATCCCAAAGCATTTAATAGATGCATCTTATCTTCTTAATTTTCATTTTTAACTGCATCGACTGTGTCTTCATCTCTGCTGTCATAAAGGGAAAAGTTTTTCTTTTCTTGTCACTCTCCAACATATTTTGTGACATAGTATACTACCTACCCCACTTTTCTTCTGCTTCATACTCCTTGTGTTGGTGTGATTTCATTCACTGTCTTCATATACACTATAATTATCTGTCTAACAACGGCCTATTCATTTATCTCTTAGATCATCTAACTATAAACACCATGAATTAAAAAGATAATACATATATATTTTGCCCTTGTCTGTCTAGCATAGTGACTGATGTGCAGTACACCAATAAATATTTAAGTTTATTAACTAATAAATGAATTTATCAATAATTTTCCTTCCTGAAATCTGCCAATACTTTGCCAGTGAAGCAAGTCCATATGCCTCTTATCTTTAACTATGATTTTCAGTGAGTTTGTATGGATAGTGTATACATGTGTACCTGTCAGAGGTTTCTCACATATCTGTATACATGTATAGGTCAGAAATCAATAATGGGTGTCTTCTATTGTTCCCCACCTTAGTTTTTAAGACAACGTCTCTCAAGGAATATAGAATTTGCCATTTCAGCTGGACAGGCTAGACAGCAAGTTTGCCTCTGCCCTATCACCACTAGGGTTACAGATGTTTGCTGCACCACTCAGACTTCATGCAGTGCTAGGGGTCTAAACTCAGGTCCTCATGCTTGAACAGCAAGCACTTTATCCACGAAGCCAGATCCCTGAGCTTTCAAGTAATTTTTTGTTCATCATTTTCTTAACTACACTTTAAGATTTATGAAAGGACAGTTGTATCATTTTTATTCTATGACCCTCTATCTTTTATTCATACATTAATAGTACCTTAGGTCACAGATGCCAATAGTAACACCCTAAGTTAAATAAAAGGTGCTTATACTCAAAGAAAGAATATATTCTTGGCCATAGTTTTACATCTTCCCTTCCTGGGACTATTTTTACATCAAAGACACACTATTGTAACAGAGACACAGAATGAATATATCAAGAAATTTAGTGCCCCCATTAAATGAAAACCCATAGATATTAATTCTGCTCTGTCTTATATTTAATCAGATTGTAAATTGGCATCATGTTGTATTATATTAGGGAATTATGTAAAAATAAAATATGTATACTTGGACTAGAGATATGGCTCAGTGGTTAAGAACATTTGCTATTCTTGCAGAGGACCTGGGTTCAGTTCCCAGAATCAACATAGCTGTTCACAACTGTCTCCAATCCCAGTAATTCCAGTTCCAGGAGATCTAATGACTTTTCAAACCTTTTTGCAAATAAGCATACATATGGTACACATACATTCATGCAGACAAGCACTGACACACAAAGAATTAAAATAAACAATGCTTTAAAAAATTAGTTTTAAAATATATATTTTAGCTATACTTATCTCTGAATGGTGTGATTTTATGAAATAGTACAAATTGTAGTTGGCTTTACTGCACTAATAATTTCCTATTTGTATTTAATGATATTATGAACCTCAAATGTAATTAATAAAATTGATTTTAAATAAAATGGGTTCAAAAGATAAGCCTGAAAGAGTATTCCTGAAGAGTGTGGCTGAAACTCACCAAGATGGTTTTTAGTGAAGGCATTAGCATCATTAATGATAGCCAATTGAGCTCTAGAGATCAGAGATCACTATTTATATTTATCACTATTACAAAATCACATTCTGGGAAAAAGTTCCCCCTATTAGTATAAACATGAACTTATCTCACTTTTAAGCTATGACTAGCAGAGAATAAAAGTAAACAAGAGTTCTCAAACTATTAAATATAAATGGCTAAGAAATACTTTTTGTTGTTTTATTTTTTTGAGAGAGGGCTTCTTGGTATGACCAGGGATGTCCTGGAGCTCGCTATATAGACAAGGCTGAACTCAAACTCAGAGATCTGCCTGCCTCTGCCACAGACTATTTTGACATACCCTCTTGTCCAACTGTGGTAGTTTGAAAGAAAATGGCCTCCAACGGTGGCACTATTAGGAAGCTTGGCTTTATTGGAAGCAGTGTTTCACTTTGGGGGTGAACTTTGAGGTCTCTTTTGTGCAGGATTTCCTCAGTGTGTGACAATCAGTTGACTTTCTGTTGCCTGCAAGATGTAGGACTCTCAACTATTTCTCCAGCACTGTTTTGTCCCTGTCATGACGATAATAAAGTGAATCTCTGAAACTGTAAGCGAGTCACCCCAATTAAATGTTTTATACGAGTTGCCATGGTCAGGGCGTCTCTTCACAAAAATAAAAACCCAAGCTAAGACAGACATTGGTACCAGGAGCAGGGCATTTCTGTAATAGATCTGACCATGTATTTGTTTGGAGGAATTTAGACTTGGGTACTTTGGGTTTGGAAGGCAGTGGAATGCTTTAAGTAGTGCTTAATGGGCCATATGGGCAAAAGCAAAGAAGACAGTGGTGTTGGATGTGATCTGATCAACTTTTGGGAGCCACCTCAAGAGGTTTCAGAGAAGAAATTTAGTATGTTGCCTCGAGATCATTCTTGTAATATTTTGGTGAAGAATGAGACTGCTTTTTACCTTTGTCTGAAAAGTTTGCCAACGCTAAAGTGAAGAATTTTGGATTAATTCCATTGGCAGAAAAAAAAATCCCTAAACAGTTGAATAAGTTGAATACGGACTTTGTTGTGTGGCTTTTGATGGTAACTCTAATGAAGATTTATAATGAAAAAGATCTAGAGAAAAGCTTTGAGCCACGGATGATGACATATGCCTTTAATCTCAGTACTTAGGAGGCAGAGGTTGGCAGATCTCATCCAACTAAGTTTCCAAACTGCTAAAAGGAATTTAAGAAAAGCTTTGAGCTGGGTATGGCGGTACATGACTTTAATCCCAAAGTAGTCCCCCAAAGTTCTTCTGTAACATTGGGGCATCCATCTTCAGCCTACAAGCCCATCGTATCTGGAAGAATTTTCAGTGAAGCAGGAAATTTGAAGATGTGTTGTGCCCTGCAATGGCAAAGTTCATCAGTTTCTGTCTTCTGTGTCTTGAAAAATGTCTGTCAGATTCTTTTGTGAAGCAGAAACCTTGAAGAACAATCTCTCCTTCTTTAGGCAAGTTCAGCAGTCATTTTTCTGTGGGTCCTGCATGTCCAGTTCATACAGCATACCAGTCCAGGCAGGAGCAATTTTTTTGCCCAAATGGCTAACCTTGTCACATTGAAGAAAAATTCCATAACAAGTTTCTTCTATACCTATTACCCTCTCTGAACTAATTGGTCTGCCAGAAGCAAACATGTCTCACTGCTGAGAAAAGTCTAAGTTCTTACAATATTTTAAATGCCATATTTCATAGGTTTTTGAAGTGTTGAAGATTATCTAACTGAAATAATCTAACATGACTACAAGTTTGACTATTATAAATGACTACCTATTAATCTGCAATTTTAATTATACATTACACTTTTATCTAAACATAATACCTTAAATAAGAGCAGAAAAAATATAACAAAATTGACCTTAAATTTGTATCAATAGACCACGATCCATACCAATGCAAGGTAATCATTTCTATGTTGTATTTCCCTTATTGTTTTTTAAAAAGAGATTGATTATGACCATTAATGATTTATACTCCATCCCTTTTAATTAAAAACAAGCATAAATAATGCTTAATATTGCATCTACCCTCACAGAAGCAGAGAACACAGGAGTGGGTTCCAAGGGGTTGAGGGGTGAGGAAGGTGATGAGATTTCAACATATGCATTGCTAACATTAACATTATCATGCAAATCACTGTTTATAGCACATTTTCAGCTGGCATAACTGATGCTCTATGTCAAGTAAATTGCTAACCATTTCATGTTTCTCTTGGAGAAATATCAGTTAAAATACGTTGACCAACATTTTCAGATTACTTAAAATTTTGACAATGAAGGTTAGGGTTTCTCTATGTGTTTTGGTAATTATTCCTTTCCCCTCCAAATTGCTTGTGGGTAGCACCACCAAGTTTCCCAAATAGCTAAGTCCTACAACTGCTTCTGGAGTGATCCCCTTCTCTGGTATATATATATATATATCGTGCACTTAATATTGAGGAAGATGTCATCCTGTTCTTTTCATTGGAAAAGATGAGCTGAAATGAGCATTGAGGGGTTAATGCTGTGGGAGCCATTATGCAAAGTCAAGTCCATGATGGCTGGGTCTTGACAAGAGCTGGTTCCTCACACAGTTCTAAACAACAGCGTTGAAAATGTCTGTTGCAGACACCGTTAGATCAAGGGCGCTTTCTGCAATTGGGTTCCCATTGCTAACTTAAGTTTTCCCATTTCGTCTGTGATTCCCAGTTTCACAGCCTTTCTCCACATTTATCTTAATCTGCTTAATTGAACAATGTGCCTTAACTTAAAAATCTCAGCATTAGGAGAAACACATAGTAAATTTGGTTTCAATGTAAATTATGTGAGCAGGGCTGCTCACTTCCCTGTCTGAAATTCCTTCTGTCACTTGGGATAATTCACAATAAAGAACCATATCCAAACATCTAAAAGAAAGCTCCAGAGGTTTCTGGTATTGTTGCAAACAGCTTTCATTTTGGTCAATTTCTATTACCAATCATTACATTACAAAGCCATTTCAGGGGTCATAAACTTTTTGAAGCCCAGTAGAATCATTTACTTAAAGTATTTGTCAGTTATTCAAAAAATATATTTTATCTTCATGCTAAGAGTTAATTGGCTAGGATAGAATTAGAAAGCATAGCTTTATGGCTAGGGGCATGGCTCAGCAGGTAGAGACACGTCTCTAAGTGTGACGACCTAATTTGATCTCTGAAATCCACATGGTAGAAAGAAAGCAGGAGTGTTCTCTCATTTCTGCCTGCTCTATAACATACACACCACACAAAAACCACACACACACACACACCACACACAAACCACACACCACACCACACACATACTACACACAGATACCACACACATACTACACACACAGCACACATAAACCACATACACACCTCCCCCACACACACACACATTTGATAAACAATTTCAGGTGAGCTATCTTAATGACACGAGTTTCCACTAAGAGTCTTTGAATATTCATAGGTGTTTCTTTCAGAAATGATACATTTGATTTTGAGGATTTCCGAAAAATATTTTTCGGGCAGCCTTCCTGGATCTATGTTGTAACATAGGTCACTAATGATACAAACTTAACGAAATGACATCTGAAATGAGAGAAAAGGGAAAACAGTAATTAAAAGAAAAACTGGGTAATTTACATGAAAAGGAAATGTTTGCCTCTGCCAGTTTGGAGCCACTGTTGGAACAGCTAACGTCCTTGGAATCTCTTTATCTTGCCTACAGCATGTCTTTTTCAATTTAAGTCTTGTTTTCATCAGGCCTGGGGCCTGTGGTATCTGACTAATGACACAGTTATGTGCTCTGAACAATCTGTTCCCTCTTCTCTGCCTTGGAATTTCTTTGCCTTTGTAACCACCCTAAAACCCGAGTTTTCGCTTCCAAAGGCATGCCAGAGAAATGGACACTATAGTATTCAAATAGGGAGGAAGTATTTAAGAACCTAACTCAACCTTGACCTTGAAAGAGAAAATACAAATATGCAGTAGAATGATTTTGAGTGTGAGGAAGAGAACATGCAGGAAAGAAGTGGTTTAATTAACAAAGGGAAAAAATAAAAGTTATTTTCTCCTATGAAAAGATTCTGGAGCCAGGGCAGTTTTGGTGTCTAAATGAAAAGAAACCTCAGCAGTGAAAGCAGGATGTGTCTTTATTGACAGGGTTCCCTCTGTCACACTTAGGTTATTGGATTTCATTTTGGTTTTTCTCCTGGGGTTCTAAGAATGTCATCAGAACTTTATTAAACCACAGCAGGGTGGGATTTTATTTTCATGAGTTTTTATACCTGGGAGTAAAGTGTTTTCCAGGACACTGTAGAACTACTGACTATTTGGGACTCATACCCAGATCCTAAACATGAGGGTTGCAAGGTTTAGAATTGGAAGCATCTTCAGCCTCAACAGGTAGACCAGATGTCTGAGAGCAAAGCCTATAAGGTGTGGGTGGGTGGGCAATGAGTATAATCTGTCACACAATGTAAGATGTATTATACTTCCAAAGGGGTTTCAATTTAGCACTCATATCATTTTGCATGGTTTCTGACAGTTCCTAAAGCATCTTTAAATAATAAATTACCCCATTTCATCTTCACATTACTTTGAAAAATAGATTTTCCTGTTCGAATTTCTAACCAGAAAAGTTAACTCCACTGAAAAAAAATAAAATACAGAGCAAATGAAATTTTTTTTTCCAGTTTTACAGATACCGTGAAACCTAAGTTTGGAACTCATCCATATTGATTAGAACCGGGATTGTGACATTTATGCAGAACCTCAGTGGGGGGAACCAGTTGCTACATACCACGACAGCAACCAAAACTTGCCTAATGATCAAGGCGAAGAGGAAGGAAGTTAACAAGAAACAAACAGCACTGCAGAAATGGCGATTTCTCACATCTGAGCTCCCAGAGACTGAAGCAGCAAGCACAGGGCCTACATGAGTCTGCACCAGGTCCTCTGCATATATACTGTAGCTATTAGCTTAGTACTTTCATGGGCCTTGTAACTGTGGGAACGAGTGGGTCTTGGATTCTTTAGTGAGCTCTTGGAACTTTTTTCCTCTAGTTAAGTTGCTGAGTCCAACTTCAATGTGATAGTTTTGACTTCATCTTATTATATTTTATTTTGTCATTTTTGGTTATCTCTTTGAGGGCTATTCTCTTCTAATGAGAGAGGGAGGGGAAGTGGGTGCAGACGGGCAGGGGACAGAATAGAAACTGGGATGAGTGGAGGGAGGGGAGACTATGATCAGGATGTAGTGTATGAGAAAGAGAACCTGCTTTCAAGAAAAGAAAAAAGAAAGAAATGGTCGTTTCTAACAAAGGAACATGGGACAAGAACAGCTGAGAAGCTTGATATGTCACAGGACTAATTAGGCACCTAATGTATACAAGACAGCCTGTGGAGAACACCATGTGAATTGGACTTAGTCCAGTCCTTTGAAAGCAGAATCAAGCAGTAATCAGTACATATTGTAAGTGAGGTAAGAAAAACATTATGCTATGAGCGCACGGGGAAAGATGAAAGACATGAACAAATTATAGACAGTGGTCAGCATCACATTTTACAGTGAAGAAAAACTGAGATCGGTGAGTACACTCACTAGAGGTGGCCGTGAAGCTCTTGGCTATGAGAACGACTGCAGTCTCAGAGGAATGGTGAAGAGAGGTTAGCATAGCAATCAAAGTGTTTGTATAGGGAGGAACTGATGAATAAGGCTGGAGGGTGGTTCCTAAGGGCACATTAGGCAAATCAAGGAGACAGAATGGAGGTGGGATGTGCAGGAAGCCCAGATGGCATCACAGGTGTGTGCCACTGAGTACCCAGGAGTGTATGGGGTAGCCAGGGGAACGAGGAAGGAAGTGTGGGAAGAGGGTAACTTATAAGAAAGAAGAAAATTCTCCTTTAGATAGATGAGAGCTTATAAGACAATAAGACTGTAGTTCTGAATAAACTGGTGGAAGCACTGAACTTGGAAAGAAATGCATCTCTGATAAATACTAAGCAAATGTCAGATCACACCACAGCTCTATTTTCTGTTTTCTAAGGCTCTATGGTGTTTTCCTGCATCACCTCACATCCCCACTGTGTATGAGTTCCCTCCCCTCTGTGCCCACTGCAGGTTATTTTAGAAGCTCTTAAATGAACTATTATCAGCTAAGAAAACAATGTTCTTCTACTTTCCCAACAACCTGGATGGAACTCAAGGATTTTATTATGTGAAATCAGCTAGGAACAAAGACAAGACCACACGTCCTTGATCATTTATAAAAGTTGATCACAATAAAAAAAAAAGAAAGTAGAATGGTAGTTTGTAGACACAAGGAATAATCCAAAGTGCAAGGATGAAGAAAGATTAGGAAATAAATATCAAAATAGATCTAGAAAAGAGCAATCTGTTGTGGTGTTTTATGCCACGGTAAAGTAACTCCACGGTATGATTTTTCCATCGGAAAGTAGAAGAACCCAAAGGTTTCTAACAGATTAAAAATGATAAATGCTTGAGAAGTTAATATTTATAACCCTGATTTCATCATTACACGTGTGGTCATGTATTGAATTAAATATGTAGAAACATTTCTGTCAATTAATTTTATCACTTAAGTTGAAAACCTCCAGAAATAGGTGGCAGAGTGTAAGAAGAGGATCACAGAAATTTGGGGAGGATTTCAGAATATTCTAGCCTGAAATGTTAGAACAAACCAATATTATTCGGAGAAATGAAGATAATGGGTTAGACAGTTTGTTTCAAAGGCTCAGCCATGTTTGAGTCTGAGAAATACTGAATCTGTGGGAATGATAAAAATTTTAAAAGATAGGTAAGATGCATATTGAGGTGACAAGACTAAAGAAATAAAAATTGAAAACCCCTATGTTGAAACAATAGCAACTCTGACATAAATGCTTATAGCAGAAGATGGGATGTTAGTGTGGAGGTCGGATGGGTGCTTTAAAGAACTCTTCACTGAGATAAATATGAACTTATCAACAGAGTTTAAAACTACAATTACTTAAATGAAAAAAATAAAGAATTAAATTAAAGCTAAGAATGTAGCTCAGCTGGTAGAGGGCTTGCCTAATATGCATGAAGTTCTGGGGGCATCCTTCAGCATCATGTAAACCAGCTGGTGCTCCACCCCTGTGTTCCAGGCACTCTGGAGGGGTAGGCAGGAGCACCTGGAGCTACATTGGGAGTTAGAAGCCAACTTATGCTATAAGGGACGCGGAATGAAAACAAACTCCTACTGTGAGGAAAGAGGAAAGAAAGAGAAGGACAGGAGAAAAGGAAGGCTGGAAGGAGGGACGGAGAGATAACGTAATGTTTTAGTTCATTGGGTCAGGGAGACACCATGTAGCTGCCGAAGGAGAGAGATGCAGAAACCTTAGCAGTAGGTCACAGCCTTGTGGTCATCCACACATTGATAGAAATGGGTTAATATAAGATGTAAGAGTTAAATAATAAGAAGCCTGAGCTAATAGCCCAATCAATGTTGTAATTAACATAGTTTCTGTGTGACTATTCAGGTCTGGGTGACGGGGAATGAAGGAGTATTCTTTGCCTACAATTGAGAGGACAGTATGCAAACTGATCATCACATTTTCTGGAAGTATTATTTTAAAAAATGAGTAAAAGACTTCTTATATTTTTTTAATTAAAATTTAATTACATCACTTCCCACCTTCCTTTTCTCCCTCTACTCTTCCCGTATCTCTTCCTTCAATCACTCCCATGTCCCTCACCCTCAATCCTGTCTCAGAATCATGGCCTCTTTTCTTTTTATCTCATCTTCAAATCGTTTTGATGCCTGTTTTCTCCTGTGAGGATAATCATTGTGCTCTGCCCTCCTTCCAACCTTCCAGCTGCTATGTTTCCAAGGTGTCTGCACGGGAACATTTTCTGAACTATTTCTCTATGTTTTATCTTCTTGTCTGTGTGTGTTATCATAAAATGGTGATTGTGGTCCTGAGATTCAGTGACACAGGCTCTCACTGAGGGTGGTAAGACTCCCATAAAAGGACACACACAAAGACACCAACAGGAGTGAGGGGGAAAATCCTCACACTCAAGACCCTGATGGGGGCTTCTTGAGGGCATGAACTCAGCCCCAAGTCTATAATTTGCAGGTGGGTAAGATCCATGGGGTGAGTGCCCTGCGCATGCAGGAGCTACTGGTAATATATCCTTGGGGATTGCTGCTTAATACCCGAGGACACGGTCATTGCATCAAATCAGCTTGGCTGTGACGCTCTGGGGCGAGTTACCTCACCTTCTCATTATCTGTCCATTTTCCCAGTTGTTGGGGGGGGGTAGGGTGGTTATCAACAATTGGAGAGGATCACATACCCTGGTGAACTGTGATCTACAGAGTCTGCTGTGCTGGCTCCAGTTGAGAGTTTTGACGTTTGGGGTTTGAACCACACTTCCTTGAACAAACACAAAAAATGTATGTCTTCTGAGAATATTCGAGAGATCCGCACGTCATCAGTGGGACTCAGTCAGCTCCTGGCATCCTCTGATCACTTCTTCTTCCCTGATATCCTGATGGCTCACTCTCAAGTCCCCTCAGGCAGATGAATCAGGAAATAAACACTTGATTCTTTTGCTTCCTAGTAAAGATAAGAGGCAGTTTTGGTCTGTGGGTCATTTGGAACAGATGAGAATGGACAACCGGGGAAAAAACAGTCCTTACACACTGTACGCAAGTGAGCAGCAAACCTAAATTGAACAACAACGGCACAAATGGCTGAGAGGCTCCGGCTATAACAGCCTGGCTCAGGCCCTTAGTAGCTCTTCAGAGAGAAGACAGGGGTAGCATAAAGAATGAAGCAGCCATCTGTGGAAATGAAGCAAGCCCTGGCGATGCCCTGGGTTTCAACTCATGACTGCACAACTTGACAGAAAAGCCATTTAAGCATGCTGAGCCTCGTTTCTCATTGTAGGTGGGAATCGTAACTCATTCTCCTTCGAATGGCTGTGATAGTTAAAGGTTAAATGGCCAGTGCTGTCTAGGCAAATGTCACTTGCCCTTTTTGTCTGTTTCAGCTCTTTCTCTGTCTCCCACACCTTTTCATTTCAACTGAGACCATCACTATATTGTACCAAAGTATTTTATCCAGTTTTCTTCTCCCTCTACTTAAGGCAGTCTCTGATAATGGAAATGAATTCTGTTCTAATGAAACTATATTTATAGTTACATATTTGACAAGAACATTGATTAGTCAGGATGAATATTGGCCAGTGTACTATATTATTCTCCAAGTCCTGCCTTTAAAAGTATGAACTGGAATAGCCCTTTCCTTGGTTCGTGCAGAGCCCTTAGGAGGACCATGATTTGCAGATCAGTGGAGTTTTTGACTTCCTTAAATTAGGCCTGAGTTAATCCTATTCATATCAAGACTGTTATGTCCTGGTCATCTCATTCCCAGTAACTATATAAGTCCATACATGTCAGGATCTAGGGGATACCCAGAATTTAGCCAAAAATACATGTTATGCACTTTGATCTGATTCTTCTCTAGCTTTCTACATTCCCTCCCCCCTTAATATATATTTCTAAGCAAATTTGCTTCTGGAATATTCTTATAAAAGAGAGATAACCAGGAAGAGTGGAAAGCTTCCTGGAAAGGACAGTCAAGGAAAGCAGACAAAAACTTTTCTCTGCTAGGTGGAAGGTGGAAGCAAGAGTTAATCCCATCTTCTGTGAATTCTTTTGACAAAATCGGGTTGATTTGACTTTGCAACACAAATTCCTGTCTCGAACAAATGGGGGGTGCTCAGCAGAATACACCCCAAGACCATAACTCTATTTTGTCCACTCAAAATCGTTCTGTGTTAGTCTACGCTCAGCAAAAATTTCCTCAGAGAGGCGGAAGGCAGAAATAATGAAAAAGTGGGATGCTTTAGCATTGTCTGACCTTCTAGGAAGCGGGCAAATCCAGATTTGTGGTCACCCGAACAAATACTTCAAGGACCTGCCCTCCAAGTGTCATTTAGCTGGCCATGCAGCAAGAGAGCTCGGTGCATAGGAAGGTGGAGATTGCTGCTGTGACAGGCACCGCTGAAGGAGAACAGAAGCAGCATTCTCCTCGGGCCTAATAAAAAGCCATCTGGAAACACCCTTCAACTCCTGTGCTAAATTTTATTTTTTTAATGCACTGGGGGTTGCACAGAAAATTAGGCTTTGTGGAAGGTAGCAAAGTGGCATATCTGTTGCCTTTTCTGGAGAGCTTGTCATTTATATTCATGACATTGTTTCAAAACTGACAAGGTGACTCAACTCACATTCATTGGCAGAACTTGGGACATGCTGCTATGGATTCTGTGAATTACAAGTCTGCACCTTGGAGAGTGCCTAAATAAATACCGTGTCTCAGGTGCCACTGTCCTCTGAGTACTCTCATAGTCAATGCAAAGTGAAAAATTCTCATCGTGTTTCCCCTCCCATATTAGCTAAGTGGAGAGTGTTGTCTACTTGCGACTGCATATTGCACAGATCTGTTTCTCCCACTAAAGGAAGCAAACCCTAACATGCACTCGGTTGGTTCTGTCTGGGGTGCACATTCGTATAGAGCTGTAAGGAAAATATCAAAACTAGTCAGAAAAAAAGAGACCCTGAAGAACAAGTAGGTGATTCACCCAAATCCAGTTGCTCGTGAGAAGTTGAATGACAATTACCTCCGCCACCCGTCCAGTGTTCAAATCACAAATAAATTGATTTAGTTTACAAAATTCATAGGAGGCCATGTTCCAAGTAGACCTTATGCTGCTTCTTGCCTTTGAGCTCTAAGTTGAGGACTTGGGAAGGTGAGGCAGGAGGATACCTAGATTAAAGTAAGCTTCAACAACATAATGAGATACTATATTTTAAAGGGGTTTAAAGAGAAAGTGAAACTTTGAAGGAACAGAAAGGAAAATTCATTTTCATGTTGGATCAGAATCATATACATGACAGATAATATACCCATCAGAACCCAGAACTGTGGTACTTCTCCTTCAGATACACACACACACATACACATACAAGTGTGTTCATCTGCACACATGCAAAGTGACCTTGACACATGCCAACATGCATAACAGGCACACATATCCAAGCATGAGTGCTAAAACTTCTCAAATTATTTAATGATAAAAAAGAGCTTGACAAAAGAGAAATGTCTATAGGATAGTGTAGGAAGCATTTCTTACAATATTGATTTCTTTCAACTGAGGTCCCTGTAGAGTGCAAAGCCCTGTTCTCAATCATCTCTTCAGGAAGTGTCTTTCTTTATACACTAGGAATTCTGGGTATGTGAAGCAAAAGGACCTCGTTAAATCCATATTTTCTTTGAGGCTAAATATTAGGAAAGAAGAAAGAACAAAAGCTTGAGTTGAACACAGTGCATGTGTGTGTGTATGTATGTGTGTGTGTGTGTGTGTGAGAGAGAGAGAGAGAGAGAGAGAGAGAGAGAGACAGAGAGAGAGAGAGAGAGAGAGAGAGAGAGAGAGAGAGAGAGAGAGAGAATGATGCCAACTTATTGCAGGAATAAGCTCCAGTCCCCTCTGCTCTGCTGCGGTCTGCAGGAATCAGGCAGTGAGATGTGGGCTGACAAGGCAGAAGGCTGACCCACCAGAACAAATGCATTCTGATGGAGGTAAACCCAGCTCACAAAGTGAACCTTTTGCATATCAATTGATTCTCACAGTGGATCTCTTATGAAGCAAGAAGCGCTCTCCCTTGGTGCAAGATTCAGCAGAGTGAGGGTAAGTGAGCCCAACTTTTCCCCCATGTACTAGTATATTGGGTCATCCTCTTCACATACACACACACTCTGTGGGACCTCCAGTGGGAAACTTAGTCACACAGTCAATAAGCTTGGTTCCCACAATCTAAGCTCTACTTGGTTCCCTGAGCTACATTAGAAGCCACCTCCCTGCAACTACCTTCCAGTTGGCAGGACATGCAGTCATAAAAGGAATCTTTCATAGAGATCACTTTGGGACCTCTAAAGCTAAAGGGATGTTCAAGCTCAGAGAACTGCCTTTGTTTTGCCTGTGTATATAAATTGGAAACTTTACAGAATAGGAGGAGAACAGAAAGAGAATAGTGAAACTGATACAGAAAGGTACGTGGTGGGGAGTTCATTTCACCCTCAGATCTAACTCCTGAGCTTGCTGAAGTCTGCTTCTGGACCCCTGATTGATACTGTTCCTTTCCATATTCTACATAATTAACTTTTTGCTTCCCCAACCTCTTTAGAGCATCTCTAAAATCAATGCCCACATGTGCAAAATAATAAAACACGGATTATACACCCCCACTTACGCACCTCTGTTGAGACAATACGTTCAGTTTTAGAGAAAATAAAAATGTGGTCATCCTGAGGTAAGTTCCATGTAAAACCTAGCATTCATGAGACTGGTCTTTGGGCAGCAACTCTGATATCAGATTACTTGATATTTCCCCTCCAAAGACAAGTCTTTTAGCTACTGATTGCTTAAAAATTGGATGTTAGAGAATCTGAATCTTTTGATGCATAGCAAATGCAAGTTTGCAGTTATCTCATAGACATAGAATTGTGTTTTCCATAGTAAGAGCTGACATTTTAGAAGTAACAAAGTCTTAAGACAAAATAAACAAAAACAAACAAAAGACTTCTTCTGATTCTTAACTCCTTGCTTGTCAATCAATTGAATACAACATCAATTTTTTAGATGAGAAATGTCCATATAAATGATTTTGCCTATTCAAACATGCATAAGCTGTGTGTATTTTTGTCCACCAAACAAAAGAATTGTCAATAGCTTACATATAAATTTTCTTTGTGACCAATAATATATCTAGTGTAATAATCATGGGACATGACTAATATTTTTAGTAATCACAATGGATCACAAAAAAGGTTGGTCCTATCCCATAACCTGAAACATAGCTCCCTAAGCCCCAAGGGATTGGCAAAACACAGGAAAATACTTTTCCATTGCTGTTTCACTGGCATTTTAGAATACTATGGTCTGTTGATATCAAGTTACTTATGTACAAAGACAAGATACAGAAAGTGTGAAAGGGTAGAAATGTTCTAGAAATAGGGAATATTTTTTGATACATCAGTAATATGTCACTTTGACATCATCAAGCTCCCAGGAAGAAATCCATTTTTACTGCTGTTTCAGGGTAAGGTGTTAATGAAGGAGACAGACTCTTAGAGAGAATTTTCACCATCATTGCCTTTTGTGGACCTCGTGCTCTTCGCTCTAACTGCTCCCTCTTCTGTGGACATGCTGTGGTTCTATCCATCCATGCTATACATACTCACACATCTGCCCACTGTACCCTTTCCCCGGTTTAAGTTCCAGATGTTGTGTCTTTCTTAGAGCTC
Organism: Neodon shergylaensis; assembly: GCA_025134845.1. Taxonomy (NCBI): domain Eukaryota; kingdom Metazoa; phylum Chordata; class Mammalia; order Rodentia; family Cricetidae; genus Neodon; species Neodon shergylaensis. The sequence goes on from JABTXL010001191.1 coordinate 6,333,160, forward strand.
TCCTTGATTTTACAGGAGACAGTCAGCCATTCCTTCTCTCCTTCTGCAGCACTAAGGAGACCTCCTTCCTAGCAGGCAGTCACAGTTGCCATGGGGCCTGCATGCGTACTTCTTTTCATTTCCATCAGTTAGACATGAGGTGTGCAATACATAATTAATACTGGGTTACATAATAATGATTTCTATAGCAACAGGACTCAGGCTCTCAGAAAGTCTAATATTTTCTATTCAGTAAAGGTTTTATTTTGCTTTTACTGTACAGTTCAAAGACATCATAAACATTATCTCACTCCTTCCACTCAACAGTTTAGTGGGTCTCTGTCATGCCTTCATTGAACAGAAAATGGCACCCAGCTCTTGCAGTGTTTGAGGACGATGTAAATGTCTCTTTGAAGTTAATCTCAAAATTAGCAGTCACTCTCTTAGTGACTTTAGAAATGAATTAAAACGATCACCTTCATATTCATCTTTTACCAGGTATATCTGCAATCATGGAGAATATTTTCATGTCGGAGATAGAGCCATATGCTTTGTGTCCTTTCACCCTTAAAGTCTAGGTATTGATTTATTCTCTCTGGCAAAAAAAAAAATTGTCACTAATATTGTTCTGATGACCCTGTGGTCTGGCAGGACTGACAGCACTAGAGGGGACAACAGGACAGAAACACATGAAGTCATGGAACTTTGATATCACATTGCTCTGATCTTGTGCCTCTCCAAGTGACTCTGAGTGAAACTGAACGTTCACAGGTTGACCGAACAGCAAAGCTGGCTGCCTGCTGCATAGACAGAGGGAGGTTATTGGATTTGCAGCTGTGCCAAATTTAAGAGTGAGGAAGTCGTGTTTAGCATGCAAACTTGATATCCCACACTTGTGTGACTGAGGCAAGAGGACTGTGAGTTCAAGGCAACAGTGAGAACTTGTCTCAATAAGTCAAAATCACAACAGCAAAAAAAAAGAAGGCAATCCTTACACTGCTTTGTTTTCCAAAGTAGTAATACATTAAAATTTAACAAATACTTGTCAAAGTAAAAGCATGTTACAATGAAAACAGTTTGCCTCTGATTTCAGCATAAAGCAGAAAACTATTGGGAAATGAATTATTGATTTCTGCACTACCCTTTTAAAGTATTTCTGAGTAATTATTTATTATGTTTAACATGTAAAACAGATTCTATTTCATAGCTTGGTTTCATGGTGAATAGTAAGATGTCAGCACAATAGGAAATTTGAAATGTCATGACACAGGACAAGAAAAATTAGTAGCTTAAAATGAGTCCGTGTGAATCAAGGATGGATTTACCCAACAGAACTCAACATTAATCTTGTCGAAGCTGCACTGCTAATAAACTGCCCACCTCAGCAACCATGTGCAGAACACCATGTTCATAAGCAATTACCAACAGAACACGCTCCAAATGATGCCTAAATGGACTATTAAACAGACATGCTTATTTCCGAAAGTGACTATGGGCGGAGAGTTTTTTAAAAGTGAGAATCGGTTAAAACAGGGAAATAAAGTAATCCTGAGCTTAGAGCGCCACCTAGAGGTAATAAAGGAAAAAAGAAATGGCGGATCCAAGAACCAAAGAAAAACAACAAAGAACTATTTTAATTAAAAAACGGGTTGTTGGGGTGGAGAGGGGTATTTTTCTTTTAAAATATTTCTAAAATCGAAGAGCAACTTCCATAGTGATAAATATAACCAAGGGCCAATGAGATGGCTTTGAGGATAAAGGTGCTTGTAAGCCTGAACCTGAGTTGGCTTCCAGGACCCATAGTGTTCAAGACTGATCCTAAAAGTTGTTCTCTGGCCTCTACTTGTGAGCTATGCCACCTGCATGCCAACCTATATATGTGCACGCGTTATGTGCATTTGTTTCTTGTTGCTGTGTTAAGCACCATGCTTCGAAGGGAAGAATTCATCAGATTTATTATCATAGGCTGAGTAAAGGCAGGAGCCTGAAGCACAAACTTACACAAAGTATGGAGTAAGGTTGCCTGCTGGCTTGTTTCCTCTGGCATGCTCAGTGACCTACCATACTTATCTCGAGCTCATCTCCTGGAGGATGACATTGCCCATGGCTAATCTAAAGTCGTTAGCAATTAAGAAAAGGCCTCTCAGAAGTGGCCAGAGGCCCTTCTGATCAAGGCACCCAGCCTCCCCAGTTGAGGTTCCCTCACCCCAGCCATGCCTAGTTGATAACCAAGGTGAACCAAGAGCTTTGTTGTAAAGGACATTTTTTTTTCATGTGCTGGAAAAGCCAAAGTACATACAAAGTTCTAGTCTTTTTTATTTTTAGTGAGCTCTACATTTTTCTCTGCTCCCTTCTCTACCTCTCCCCTCCCCTTCAACCCTCTCCCAAGGTCCCCATGCTCTCAATTTACTCAGCAGACCTTGGCTTTTTCTACTTCCCATATAGATCAGATCTATGCATGTCTCTCTTAGGGTCCTCATTGCCGTCTAAGTTCTCTGGAATTGTGGTTTGTAGGCTGGTTTTCTTTGTTTCGTGTTTAAAAAACACTCATGAGTGAGCACATGTGATAATTGTCTTTCTGTATCTGGGTTACCTCACTCAAAATGATGTTTTCTAGCTCCATCCATTTGCCTGCAAAATTCAAGATGTCGTTATTTTTTTCTGCTGTGTAGTACTCCATTGTGTACATGTACCACATTTTTTTATCCATTCTTCAATCGAGGGGCATTTAGGTTGTTTCCAGTTTCTGGCTATGACAAACAATGTTGCTATGAACATAACTGAGCACATGTCCTTGTGGCATGATTGAGCATCCTTTGGATATATACCCCAAAGTGGTATTACTGGGTCTTGTGGAAGGTTGTTTCCTAATTTTCTGAGGAATCGCCACACTGACATCCAAAGGGGTTGTACCAGCTTGCATTCCCATCAGCAATGCAGGAGTGTTCCCTTTTCCCCACAACCTCTCCAGGATAAGTTATGATCAGTGTTTTTGATCTTGGCCATTCTTACAAGTGTAAAATGGAATCTCAGAGTTGTTTTGATTTGCATTTCTCTGATGACTAAGGATGCTGAACATTTCTTTCAGCCATTTTAGATTCCTCTGTTCAGAGTTCTCTGTTTAGGTCTGTACTCCATTTTTTCATTTGATTATTTGTTCTTTTGATGACCAATTTCTTGAGTTCTTTGTATATTTTGACCCATAAAAATTCAAGAACTTAAATTTCCTTCATTTTCACATTATACCTGTGTCTTCAATCATGAAATCATCAATAATTAAAAGAGTGAGACAGGAATGGGAGCATTGGGGTGTCTAGGGATTGACGAAGGAAGTTGGAAGTCATGATGCATATATGAAACTGTTGAAGAAAGACAAAAGATAATCTATTTTTTTTAAATCTTCAGAACAACAAATTAGGTGGTGGGAGACAGCAGATTTCCACAGCAAACAATAGATATGCAGAGATCTTTCTGAGGATAAAAGTCAGTTCCTACAAGTCAGTCTTTTAAAGTATGATCATATCCTCTACATCACCGGCATCTCTGAGCAGAATGTACCTAAGGAGATAAACTTACATGCTTAGACTTAGACTCTCTCTGACACATCCCTTTAGGAAGCTCTTAACTCTTATCTCCACTCTTCTCCACGGAAAGCAGCGCACACACCGCAGCTGTGCTAAACCACACAAGTCTTCTCCATAGAGTTAAAATTCTTGTGTGGCTCTTTGCAGCCTTAAGAGTAAAAACTCAGATCCTTTAACTGTGCAGCTTTCTGAATGATCTGCCTTTCTTCTGATTCACACCTTCCCATTTTTTCATTTTTCTTAAATATAGCAGCAATAGGAGATACACAATGAGATCAATACCATGGGGGCTGGAGAAGCGGGTCAGCAGTTAAGACCAGCTGCTCTTCCAGAGGGCCTGGGTTTGGTTTCTAGCACCTACATGGCAGGTTACACTCATCTCTAACTCCGGCTCCATGGGATCCAGTTCTCTTCTGACTTCTGCAGGCACCAGGTACACAAGTAGTGCAAGACATTGATGCAATTAAAACATATACATGAAAAAGTTTTAATGGAATTTCTAAAAGATTAATGAAAATACTAACATCTATACTTGAACTAGAGACTAGATAGAGCCGGGCATTATCATCCCAAATACGTAATCATAATAAGATATGAAAAATGCAAAATTGATTATATCAATTCTATAGATTTTTATGCATTCATGTTGTTTTGCATGCAATCAACACCATTACTCACTTCCAGGAACTTTTTTATCCTCTTCAGTTGAAATTCTATATATAGCTCTATAATAATCTCCTATATGCATGTAAGTACTCTAAGAATCTCCTACAAGTAGAAGCATACAGACTTTGTCTGTTGTGACTTGCTTGTTTTCCTTAGCACAATGCCTTCTAGTTGTCCATATTATAGCATGTATTAATACTGTTTCTTATTCCAGTGGAATATTCCATTGCGAATACATCCCACATTTTGTCAGTAGACAGACACTTGGATTGCCTCTGCCTTTTTTCACTTTTACAAATAATGCCACTATGAACATCGATGTCTATCTGTCAGATTGATAAAATAATGTCTTGTAGACTTGATAGCCTAGAAAAGATGTTTAAAGTTTTGGAAATGGGTAAGTCACTGGGTAGTGGTGGTGCAAGACTTTAATCCTAGCACTCAGGAGGCAGAGGCAGCTGTTACATAGAGAAATAACAAACAAACAAATAAATAAAGGGACTGGAGACTCAGATGCTCCTCAACTGAAGAATGGATAAAGAAATTGTGATACATTTACATGATGGAGCACTACTCAGCGGTAAAAAACAATAACATCTTGAAATGGGCGGAACTAGAAAAAACCATTCTGTGTAAGGTAACCCAGACCCAGAAAGACAAACATGGTATGTATGCACTCATAAGTGGGTATGAGATGCAAAACAAAAGACAATCATGCTACAATCCACAGCCCCAGAAAAGCTAGGCAACAAGAAGAACCCTAAGAGGGACATGTATAGAGGGCCCCAGGAAGGGGAAATAGTTAAGATCTCCTGGGTAAATTGAGTGGAGGGGGTGTAAAAGGGAGGGGATGCAGATAGAAACATAAGGGATACAGATGGTCGGAGTTGGGGGAGGGACGGAGCAGGAGAGCAATAAAAGAGTTATCTTGATAGAGGGAGCCATTATGGGGTTAAGGAGAAACCTGGCGCTAAGAAAATTCACAGGAATCCACAAGAATGACCCCAGCTAAGACTCCAAGCAATAGTGGAGAGAGTGCCTGAACTGGCCTTCCCCTGTAATCAGATTAGTGACTACCTTAACTGTCATCATAGAACCTTCATCCAGGAACTGATGGAAGCAGATGCAGTGATCCACAGGCAAACACTGGGCTGAGCTCCTGGAGTTCAGCTGAAGAGAGGGAAGAGGGATCATATGAGCAAGGGGAGTCAAGATCATGATGGGGAAAACCAGAGACAGCTGACCTGAGCAAGTGGGAGCTCACTGACTCTGGACTGACAGCTGGGGAACTTGCATAGGACCAAACTAGGCCCTCTGAATGTGGGTGATAGTTGTGTAACTTGATCTGTTTGTGGGGCCCCTGGCAATGGGATCAGGACTTATCCCAGGTGCATGAATTGGCTTTTTAAAGCCCATTCCCTATGGTGGAATACCTTGCTCACCTTGATGCAGGGTGGAGGGAGGTGGTGGTCATGCCTCAACTTGGTATGTATGCCAGACTTCATTGATTCCCCAAGGGAGGCCTTCCTGTCTCTGAGGAGTGGATGGGGAGTGGAATGAGGGGAGGTAAAAAGACAGGAGAAGGGGAGGGAGGGAGAACTGCAGTTGGTATGTAAAATGAAAAGAAAAATAATTAAAGTGGTGAAGTAAAAGATCAACACATCAGGCTCTGTCAAGTGGCATGTGGAAGATAGTTCCCACCTTACTGTAGTGGGGCCAGGGATCAGGGTCTGTGGTCTCCTCTTATCAAGTCATGAATTCTATCATGAAAACTTGGCAGTGATTCCCTTACCGAACCCACAAACACCATCATATTTCAGTATTCAAAATACAGACTGGGGTGACAGTCAGTACAGGACAACTGTTGCACAAATATGTTTGATTCCCCGTGCTCACCTTGTTAAAAGATTAAAAAACAAAAACAAACCTACACACCTACAAGTGTAATCATGTTTAGTTGGCTGCAAGGCTTAACTGTTCTCCACAATAGATGAACAAGTAAGTTTCTACAGGAAATGAACAAGATATTCATTTCCCCCATGACAGACTATGGAACAGACATTCTTACAGGGGGGAAATGAAATGCCGCTTGGTACTGATTTAAAGACTAGAAAGTAGTGATGGTGAATATCTTCTCCTGTGCTTTGGACAGCTACAGGATTGATTTGGAGCAATGTCTGTTTAAGTCCTTTGCCCAGTTTAATACATATATATATTCATTAATTCGTTGAGAATGGGATACATGCAGACACTGTATTTTGGGGACATTCACCCCTACTCTTCCCAACCCAACCCAGATGCACACGCCATCTTTAATCCCTGTCAAATTCTGTCCACTTTTTATTTTCTAGATTCATTTTCCTTTCATATGTATATGTATTGCCTGCATAAACGAATGGGTGCCATATGCATGCTGCTGCTGCAGAGGCCAGAAGAGGTCACGATCCCTGAAACTGGAGCTACAGTTGTGAGTTGCCATGTGGTGCTGGGAACAGAATCCAGATTGTCTGCGAGAGCAACGAGTGCCTTTATAACCTCAGCGCCATCTCGCCACTTCACCCCCTTTGCCTACAACTGGAATATTTACTCTTTTGCTTTGACCTTGGACTGGAAACTAATCATATATTCTGAAGATCAGGCACTTATAAAAACACATTCCTACCTTAATTCTTTCATTGAGCAAGATCCATGTTTCTTGTGTAGCTAAGGTGCTTTGAGGCATACATTTTTAATTTATTTTTATTTTTATTCTTCTCTCATATATTACATTCCCACTGCAGTTTCCCCTCCCTCCCTTCCTCTCACCTCCGCTGTCCTCCATATCCAACTCCCACCTCCCCTGAGACAAGAGTCTCCCAGGAAGTCCCAATAGATACAAGAAAATTTAAATACCCGGTTTCCTATCCGACCACCACGGATTAAAGGTAGATTTCAACAACAACAGAAACATCAGAAAGTCCACAAACTCATGGAAACTGAACAACTCCCTACTGAACAACTTACTGGGTCAGGACAGAGATAAACACATTTTTTATTGTTATGATGTCAAAATATTCTCTTTTCCTGTGCTTTTGATATCGCACTCAAAAGACTGTCAAGAGACAGTCAAGTTCAGTCTCTTGTTAGCTCTTCTTTTTGTATCTGGTCCAATTTGGGTTACATTTTATTTAAATGGTACAAGATAAGCATCCAACATCATTTTTGCATATTGTTTAGTTTTGCCATCACTGTTATCTTTTTGTTTGGGCCTACTCTAATCTACTGCTTGGAGAGTTTTCTACTCATGCCGTATAGAAAATTAAACATAAGTAGAGAGTATGTCAGTCTCATTGAGACAAGGAAATGAGATCAGAGCTCAGGTGGACAAGGCAACAAGGACTAGGGCCTGCAGGGTATAGTATCAGAAAAGGAGTTACTTCTCAGAGAAAATGTCAAGGAAGATTTCATGGTCTATGAAGGTTGAAATTCAGGCAAGGAAGACAAGCAAAGGAAAACCAACAAGCAGGATGTTTGAACAGGACGAGGAAAACTCAATCTCCCCCAGCCGGAGTCAATTAACACATTACACTCAAACCCTCGGAATTCCACTCGAAAATGATGCTGTAAGAACCCACAACTTATCCACCCTACCCCAATTCCATGTTACACTGGTTAACCAACTTCCTATCCTGTACCTCAGCTCTCTTCAGTCTTGGCACAGTCCCTCTTCTCTCAACTTCTATAAAGTTTACTTTTTAAAACTACATTCATTGTCATAAAGGAATGATGGTAATTCAAGGTAATGAATACACCAACTATACTGTTAGAATCATGACACAATGATGCATTTAACAAAACATCACACCGTACCCCACTAACATATACAAAGCTTGAAAAAACCAAGCAGATGCAGCAACAAGCTGCTCAATCTTCTCTCAGAGATCAGGCCTTGATTTCAGTTTCCTGAGACTGAACAAGCAGTTTCTGAGAAGAAGCCACAAGTAAAGGACAATCCATCTCAAACACCCCAACAGCAAGGGGGAGGCCTGGTACATGCAGTACTAGGCCAGGCCAGGCCTGAACCAGCCTCTGCAGCAGATCAAGGACAGGACCTAAGACTCGTCCAGGCCTGCCCCAAAATGAAAAGCTACAGCCCTGACTAATCCCTGACTAACCCTAGCCAATTCAGACGTACTAATATGATTTCCACTTCCTTAAGCCAATCATATCTAAAATGACAAAACTTCCTTAGACACTCCCCTCTATATGCCTTAAAAAAAGGCCCAACCCAGGCATACTGGTGAGGGGGGGGGAGGGAGGAAGGGAGGAAGAGGAGAGGGAGAGGGAGAGGGAGAGAGAGAGAGAGAGAGAGACTGCTTTTGCATCGGTTTTGGCCTTTGGGTAGTCTTTGGGGGGGTCCTGACTGGGTACAACAGCTATTCTTGCTTCTTTCTAACAAAATTTAAAAGTTAAAAAAAGAAAAATTGAACTCAGTTGCATGTTCTGTCCTGGCAAGAAAGGTCAAGGTTACGCATATTCTAGCTGATGAAGGCTATTATCAGCATATAAACTTGTTAGGTTTTAGATGGGGCAGATTTTTCCAGAGAATATCTAGGTGGACTATTGAGGAATAAATTACTAATAATTCAGAAAAATTACTAACACTATGGATGGACAGAGAAGCAACAACAGGGTGAGGACTTTGAAGAGAGTTCAGGCTCCATCACCAGAGACAAAGAGCATGGATGTAGAAGTGGAGGTCTGTTCCTACAACTTCTTCAAGACTGGAGGTTTTACAGCAAGAGCTTGCACCCAGGCTCTCTGGTTCCGAGGCAGAAAGAGGATAGCAACGGGAAATGTGGCCACCCATTTTATGTGAACAAGCTTCCCCGATAACAAATCCTGGCATGAGTAGTCTATTACTCAATATATAGAGTATCTGTGGGAGGAGAGCTGAGCTGAAGTTGGATTCTAACACCACATTCCTACAAATCCCAGCTGTGAAACGCTGTGGGACAATGCTCTCTTGTACACTGTAAAGATCTGTCACTCGTATTAGTTTAATAAAACACTGATTGGCCAGTAGCCAGACAGGACATACAGACTGGGCAATCAGACTAGGAGAATTCTGGGAAGAGGAAAGGCAGAGATGCAGTCACCAGCCAGACACAGAGGAAGCAAGATGAGAATGCTGCACTGAGAAAAGGTAGCCAGCCACGTGGCTAAACATAGATAAGAATTATGGGTTAACTTAAGTTGTAAGAGTTAGTTAAAAATAAGTTAGTTAAAAACAGGCCAAACAGTTTATAACTAATATAAGCCTCTGTGTGTTTCTCTGGGACTGAGTGGCTGTGGGACCAGGTAGGACAGAAATATCTGTCTACAGTGAGAGGTTCACTAGTAACATTAAAGGAACCTGAGAACAAGAGCATTTCTAAATGACTGGTTTTGAGAAAGAACATTTCCAAATTAGCTTGGAGATAAGCTGTTTGAATCAGCATCATTGTCATTCTTCCTCAGTTTTTCTATCACCAAATACATACTTGTTTCTTGAAGCAAGAACAAAAACTCAGAGAGAGAAATGGGGGTTCAACCTGAAGATCAAAAATCAAAGCAGCCAGCCACTGACTCTTACCTCTTCCTGAGTCCAAAATGGCCATCCTGCCTCCAGGAATCTCAGAATGAGATTGTCTGAGAGCTGTCTCCTCCTGTTTTATAATCCTCTTTAGGGCTGGGATTAAAAGCGTGAACCATTACTGCCTGGTTCCTACAGCAAACTAGTATGGCTACTGAGATTAAATGTGTGTGTTACTACTACTGCCTAGTTGGTAAGACTGACCAGTGGGGCTCTTTTACTCTCTGATCTTCAGGAAGCTTTATAATTAAAATATAAATGAAATGCCACTACAGTTTCTATGTGTGGGGCTGCCATGTTGGGTAACAAAGACAGATTATGACTCTGGTTTGTGAGCCTTCTCCATGCAGGAATTCAAAACCAGCCTCTAACTGCTAATACAGTATCTCTAGTTAGGTGGCTTCCAGAGTTAGTCACCTGAGATTACAGTAGAAAGATAAAAACAGTCAGTTCTATGGAATGCATGTACACAGAATGAGTGACAGACAGACACATATGATGTAGGTGGGTCTTCTGTCTATGTGTTACTTTCATTGGTCAAATAAGGAGACTGCCTTGGCCTTTGATAAAACAGCAGCTTAGATAGGTGGAATAGACAGAACAGAATGCTGGGAAAAAGAAGCAGAGTCGGTCAAATGCCATGATTCTTCTACCCGAGATAGATGTAGGCTAGAATCTTTCACGGTAAGCCACCACTTCGTGTTGCTACACAGATTATTAGAAATGGGTTAATCAAGATGTGAGAGTTAGCCAATAAGAGGCTAGAACTAACGGACCAGGCAGTGTTTAAATGAATACAGTTTATGTGTTGTTATTTCCGGGGCTAAGCTAGCTGTGTGGGAGCCAGGCGGGACAAAAAGCAGGCCTGTCCGTGGCTCCTTCTACACACACACTCACTCTACATCAATCATTCCTGAATCCTTAATGATACTGAGAAGGAATTTTATGTTATAATTCAAGTTCTTATTCAGTTGGCTTTAATCAAATGAGAGGGAATCCTAAATGGCCCATCTGATCCACTCAGGAGCTCTTTGAAGGAGCCAAAAACCTTTCCTGAATAGACTAGAACAGTGGCTGGACCTGTAGCTGCTGTCTCAGAACCCCATTATCTTCTCCCGACCCCACCTACTTCAGAAAGCGTGTCTCAGTTTGTGCCTGACAGCTGCCTCCGTGGGATCTTCTGTAGGTTCTGTTCAGTTGTGGGAGCAAATTCCTCATATTAAATCATAAAGATACATCCCTCTCCCTGGAAACTGTTGTTATTATACCATAACTGAAATGGAGGTTTTCTTCTCTCTGCAGTTCTACATTGTGTGTACAAGGGTCTACTGCTTCTCACTGATCTGTTTATTCTTTATCTGCACATACTTAAAAGATTTGTGTTCTATGCCACATGGTATATGACTTTGTCACCTTGGCCCATACTATTGTTCACAAAACCAACATTTGATAAAAGATGAATGCTCAGGCTAAAATGTTGCTCTGAACGTGTTAGCAGCTTGTGGAGGCACTAACCTTTGACCCAGGTATCTCAGTAAAGTAAATGCTCATTGCAGTGTATTTTGAATGTGTTTTATAATATCACTAAAACCTTCTGTTTTGATTTCAGTCCCATCAAGAAGGCATAAGTTAGCAGATGCCTTCCTGATCCTTTTCTGTTCTGTAACATGTGATACCATGGAACAATCACTTTCTCTGTATACTTGGTCATCGCCTAATTCAAAAGTGCCAACTGGTAAACACAGAGGTTTTTATGCAAAGACAGAAAAGTTAGACAGAATATTTCCTTAGGAATGTTCTGAAATAAAGGAAGAGTAAAATGTTTAAATGCTGGCATTTTCTGCATATAATAGTGGTAAACACTTACTCGAGTGCAAGGCCAAATTTACCACCCTATGCATTGTGTTTCTGCATACTTCAGGAAATATTTTCAAATAGTGAGATTATTGACTTTATTGCTTTGTGATTTAAGCAAAAACACATGAAAGACATAAAATCTGGTAGCTTTTGATGACTGTTCTTCTCAAAGTGGTCTTCAAAGAGAAATGTCAGGAATTACAAATATATAAAGCATGGTACATATCAAGTTACCAATCACACAATGGAACACATCAAAGGAAGAGCATATTTATTGAATATATATTTCTTTATAAAAGGTACATAAGATAACACAATGAATATATTGCTGACCATGAAGTCAAACTGCTCATCTCTGAAATGGGAACAATAGTAGTCATGATGCCCTCCACCAGTCATGTTCTGAAAATTAAACTGCAATATAGCATAGTCTAATTCCACAGTAATATATGATTATGCTCTTCAAAACCCTACTATCTGACTTATAATACGGAAATTTAAAGAAGTACCTTCATTTCTTACTTTACCTTCATTGAACACCTTATCCTAACAAAGAACAACTCTCTTCCTTTAAAGAATGAGTTACTTAAGGTCACACTAAGAACTCTTTGGACTATTTTTATATTTGTAACTCATCTTTAATAAGACAATCTATACAAATGAGCCTGTTTCTAGATCTGAAGGCTTACTGATTTCATGTAACAGACTTAAATCAGCACTCTAGAAGAATCCACATGACCATCAGTACTTCATTTAAGAAAGCATTCACAAACATCTTTTCCTGAGTTTGGAGGCAGGCCTGACATTAACAATACCGCATTCTCATGCTAAGGAGGAACTGAACAATTCTAAAAGGCGTGTCTTGTCTGTTCCCTATTTCATTGTGCAGGGTGTGACACAATATTTTTATTGAAGCAATAGTAGATTTGGCTGAGGCTCATAACCCCAATCTATTTCCATTCATAAATACCTCACACTATCTTTTCCAAGATAAGTGTTATTATTTTGCTAACTCATTAACACAGAAACCTGAGATCCTAGTACCCAAATCAACACTTAAATTGACAGAAGCAATCAGTCAAATTGTTTATATAGAGAGTTCAATTTTGCCAGGCATGTTGGCACAGCCTTTAATCCCAGCACTTGGGAAACATAGGCAGATAGGTCTCTACGAGTTTAAGACCAACCTGGTCTACTTAGTGAGTTACAAAATATCCAAGGACACATAGTGAGAGCCTGCCTCAAAAAGCAAAACAAAATAAAAGTTTAATTATTTTTAAGAAATTGTTTTACTAGTTATTCCTTAGCAGTATCCCATTTTAATTTTCAAAATAATGTATTTAAGAAATATTTGGTATAGATAATTTTTAGAGATTTTTACTTTTAAACTCATATTCTTTAAATATGTGTATTAGCAAAACTGCCTGTTTATAATCAGGGTCTTTTACTGCGAGGTTGCCAAGACAGGCACAATAACAGATGTTGGAATTACCTGAAGACATAGCTTTATTATCTTCTTTGGTCATAACTACAGATCCAGATGTTATATAGATTGCTGCTTCTCTGTCAAACACTTCTCAATATCATCGAGTACTTGAATGGCGGCTTTGGGAATCCGCGTTCCAGGACCAAATACATTAGAAACACCAACTTCTTTTAGAAATTCATAATCCTGTTGGACATATTTACTTGGTTAATAGAGGTATTATTCCAACTTCGAAGAAACATACTTTATACATATGTGCTGCATGAGTGTGTACACCTTTCCCTTTCTTCTTCTTCACCAATGGCCAAAGCTTTCTCAGCTGGTACACTGTTTGCATGCGGAGCCTTTCTTGATGGGGCAGTTAACAATAACCAGCAACATGACACTCAGACCCCCATGTCTACACCAAAGCTGCCTGTTGTTGTCTGCAATGTGAAGCTATGTGGCCCTAACGAGAAGGAACTGTTCTTTAAAACCTAATTTTCCATTCTTTAAATCCTCACTGCTTATCGTTCTCTGTGTTAAACTTAGTCTCTTGGACATGTCTCTGTCACCAGTGAACAGTGACATCGTGAATCTAGCCTCATGGTAAATCAGCTTTCTGTTTAGGAGGACTGGTTGTTTTTCTGTCCTGCTACAGCCATTAGCTTAATTAATGACAGCTACTGTTTTAGTGTAAGGATTCCCAGGACACAAGCACCGCCACGGGCTTGAGGCTCTGTTAACAGCAGAACACATTTAGCTACAATAGCAAATTTAGGGTATGCTGTGAAGTTTGACCCTTACCATACAGGACAGATGGTCTAGTCTTGTTCAACTGTTGCAACAGTGGTCTTTTTCTCCCATTTTTAAATGGTCAAAACTAGAGAATAAATTACAAACCATACCAATTATCTGCCAAGTACCCTTTCCTACCTTTGTACTCCTTACAACAGTAGATGTTTTGCAATAGCATTTAACACATACTCCTGAACCTGTGTCCTTCTTGCCTGAATTTCTGAGAACAGAGTGCATGGCCAATCATCTTCATATCCCCAGTACTGGCCCTACAGCACTGAAAACACAGCACTCTTTGAGAGAGCAGGTGCTACTTGTTTAGGAGCCCATAAGAATGACCGTAGCATCGGGTAACAACCAGCTCCAGGTTGAGAAGAGGCTCACTGAGAGGCTGCCAGCTCCTTTCCCTTTCCTAATAATGCAGTGTTCCATGGCATTTCTCCTGACAGCTGAGCTACAGACATGGAATGATGTATTCAGCTAGTGAGTTTTGGGGAACTCTGAAATTCTCTAACTCAAAGGAAGGTTGTAGTTGCCTAATTCTCACACAGGCTTCAGTGGGTGGGTTAGACGTTAGCAATACCTGAATGTGGGCAAAGGGCACACAGACGTTGTTTATTCTGTTTTTATTCTTGCACCTTAGGTATTAATTTGGAATTATCTCCAAATAAAAAGGTACTTCACAGTGTCTTCCACACGACAGGCCAGATCATGCTTTAAAATGTACCTAGGATCCATGTATTCTCTCAGCTAGCCTAAAGCACTTGAGGACAACGATGCAGAGGCCAAGATCCTGGCTGAGTTCACAGTAACTGAAGATGGGGACTGTTTAATCAAACAGCAGAAACTGTAAATGCTACATCTGGAAAGGGTACATCTGCTTGATTCAACACTCTGTGTTACACTTTCTAATTCAATAACTAAGTGGCTTTAAGTTGAGTAACAAGAGCATTTAACACACACCCAGCACTATAGTTCGATTAGTGGCCCCCAAAGGCCCACCTGTTAAAGGTTTGGATCCAGGCCTTTGCATGACTGCAAGGTGTTAAAGCGCTACAGGTGGAATCTAATAGGAGTTTTGGGTCACTAGCCTGAGAATTCCTTCTTCATCTTTCATGTTGGACCCTGAGGTGATTAACTGTCCTTCTTCATGCTCTCCTTACTACAACATAGACTCCCCAAAACAACAGGAACAATAGATAATGGAGTGAAATCTCCAAAAATGTGAGTTAAAATAGCTTTTTCACTTTGAAAATCTGTTACAGTAACAGAATAAAAATTAAAAAAAAACATTGATGAAGAAAACAAAACAAAAAAAAGTTGCCACTTGCCTTATCATCTCAGCCTCATGCATATCTACTTTCTCATTTCTTAATAAAATATAAACTCACCATTCTATTTTGTGAGGTATAATAGATTAATAAAGATTGTACACCTAGATGCGAAATTGTATTTTACTGATGGATATTCTAATGGGGTCTATGCAGCACCTACATGCATCTACTTTCCTATATACTCCAAACCAATTTTTTCCTAATCTCAATTAAAAAGGAAAAGTGGTTATCATTGGAAGGCAGATGGGGAACAGACCATTTCTGCATCTTAAGTGATTCTTCTACACAACAGCAACAACACGGGGTTGTGTTCTTTCACCTCATTGATAATTAATTGACGTCATTCATTTCTCTATTCCTTTTTGAGTATCTACTTCCTCTCCTTATTGCCTTTAATATTCAGGACAAGCTGATTTCATGTGCTAGCAGTATGGTTATTTTTTACTCCAGACAAGTTATTTCAATCAAAATAGTTTTACTAGTAAAGGAGTTTACAAAGCTATGCAGAGGACATAACTATGGGGCAGAGAAGCATTCAAGGATGGGGCTATCAAAAAAATGGATGAGGAACTCTCCAACAGATGCAAGCTACCTAAAAGACCCATCCAAAGCCTCTATACTGCTGCCCAGGTACAAACACACTACATTTGCACCATCTTTCTCTCTATATTGGGAAGCTCATTGCTTCTATCTGAATCTCTCTGCCACTGTTAACTGAATATGGAGATGGTAGATAGCTATCATAAGTTCCTGGTGGTTTTCTCATACAATTTTTTGAAAAAAGCTAAATTAAATTTTATATAATGAATTAAAATATAACCTTAATTAAAAAAAATAACATTGCTCACTTTGTGCAGAATTTAGCCAGTGAAATCACTAAGGCATAACTTGCCTCTGTATCTAAATCCAGTTCATCCTTAGAAACATGCCTGCCTGCCTGCCTATCTATGTATCTATCTATCTATCTATCTATGTATCTATCTATTTTTCTAACTATGCCTGTCTGTCTGTCTGCTTGTCGGCCTGCCCGCTTGCCTGCCTATCTATCTATCTATCTATCTATCTATCTATCTATCTATCTATCTATC
>JABTXL010001191.1:6349554-6371004 GCA_025134845.1 Neodon shergylaensis
ATCTATCTATCTATCTATCTATCTATCTATCTATCTATCTATCTATCATCTGCCTGTCTGTCTGTCTGTCTGTCTGTGCATGTGTTAGTCCTGCATTGTCTCCAGTTTCATAGCCTGATACATATGCATGGGGGTAGGCAGTATATTGTCTTACATAGCAATTTCCTCTGAATCACTGAAATCTTCCTTTGAGGGAACAGCAAGGCGATTCCTAAGACTCACGTGAAAACAAAATTCACACGCCTGGGACAGCTGAAAGCTGTAAGATTGACAAGGACCCCACCCCAAGGCTACAGAAGCAGTGTACTACTGCTGTAGGAGACTGAGTAGCAAAGCTGTCTAAGTCCTACAGAGAGCTCTAGGGAGGCAGCTTTCTTAAGTCTTCGCCAGTGTCAGGGAGGGCTTTTTAGTGACACATCTGCTTTCGAGTCACCCCAGCTCCTGTATGTAAATCCTTACCCGCACTCCTGTTAGGAACTCCAGTAAAGGCTGTGTGTGAGTGTCTATGTGTGTACATGTGAACATGTACGTATATGCAGAAAAGTATAAAGAAGAAAAATACCTGCGGTGGAATCACACCGCCACACATGACAAGGATGTCTGGCCGTCCCAGGGCAGTAAGCTCTTTGATAAGCTCAGGAACGAGGGTTTTGTGACCAGCAGCAAGTGTGCTGACGCCCACAGCATGCACATCTGCGTCCACAGCCTGCTGGGCAACTTCACGGGGGGTCTGAGCACACAGAAGGCAGAGACAGGTCGGGGTGAAACAAAGCACTGGGGTTCTTTCCTCAGCGTTCCACAATTATACCTGACTGTCACTTCCCAGTCCCTCATCGTCACATTCTGAGTGATATTGAAGCTACTGATACAATGAACACCAATCTTGTATGTGCTTCTGGGACTGGAATTCACCAATTAAGTCTAAGTTAGAACAAAAAAATTTCCCCAAGGAATTTTCATGGTAATCATTACCGACCATAAATACCAACTGACACTCAAAGACTACAAAAATAAAACCTTTAAGGTAAGCTTCACTATCCAAAGCCTCACAGCATTTCATTCTCAACTGACATTTTCATTCACAAACATCAGAGTTAACATGAGTTTTTATTTTTAATCATAAATTAAGTGAATTATATACATTGAAAAATGCAGAATGTGTTAGACTTTTTGAAAATAATTTCAATACATACCTGAAAAAGAGGGCCTATATCTACATCGAAACCAAGATCAGCAAATCCTGTAGCAATGACCTTGGCTCCTCTGTCATGGCCATCTTGCCCCATTTTTGCCACAAGAAGACGGGGTCTGCGACCTTCACGTTCCATGAATTGATTAACTCTAGGAACATTTAAAAAGGTAATAATAGTTAAATATTAACTGTCCGATGTAAGATGTAAAACTGCAGTTTACCCATAGAAATCTTTTAAGAATGCCCACTTATGTGCATCTCACTAATATCTGTATTTAATAGTGAGAATGCCATGCAAGCCTTGAATATGGTTATCGTCTGGTTAGAGCCAAGTTTGAAAGACAGTGCAGCCTGTGTGCCCACCACCCCAAGAATGGATAAATCCCAGACAACTTTGGTCTGCTGAAGTTACATCAAAGGACAAACACCTGACTGACTTACAACAGACAATGGAATCAAGGCAGAAACAGTGCTCAAGAAAGAAAAGCTCTGCACTGGAGAGTTCACTGCCAAGTTCTACCAATCCTTCAGAGAAAAGCTAACACCAATGCTCCTCACACTGCTCCATAGAACAGAACGGGAAGGAGCACTACCACACTCTGTGAAGCCAGGATTGCCATAGAATGCGGCCCATTCTGATAATACATAATCAGAATGCTTGTGTGTATAAAATGACAAATTGTATAAACATGACAAAATACAACATCAATTTTTGTTTGTAAAGGTTCCTTCTGATGACTTTTACATTGGCTTATATTCATCATTTATAGACTATTTAACTGCTAGTGCAGTTTTTTGAGGGAAGTGTGTTACACAAGTTGAAAACACCAATAACCCAGAAGCCAGTTTCACACTCAAGAAACAAATCACATTACAGCTTCAGGTGGTGGCAACAGTCCTCATTGTCACCTTAGTGAAGACTGGCTTTAAATTTTGCACAGGTAGCAGCCATGTGTTTAGTTTTCAAATGGGAAAATTAAGTTTTAACTATTCAAGTAACTAAACCTTGTGACAAAAGTTAGAAAGTCTATAGCAACATGACTGTAAGCTCTCTACCTGGAGGATCTGAAGCAGTACCAGCATCAATTAAATAAACAAGTGTTTGAAATGAAAAATTCCTAATGGCAACTATGGTGCAATGTAAAAATAGTATTCATTTTGCCAAATGATTATTAGTTTTAATATTTACTTTCATTCTCATCAGTCAGTATATACTATACATGTAATTCATTATAGTTATAAATTATTAAATGACCAAGACATCTTCAGAGAAACACATCATGAGGTGGCTTTGTCAATGTGAAAACCTGAAAAAAAAAATTATGTAAGCTTAGTGGTACAGTATACTACATACCCAGGCTCTATGAAGTGTGTGTGTGTGTGTGTGAGAGAGAGAGAGAGAGAGAACTTTCTGTTCCTACAAGTGTTGAAAAAGAAGCACAAAACTGTGGGGGCCAAGAAATGCAGGCCCAGTTCCTACCTTATCTGATGGTCAGAGAGTTTGGGGAATAAAAAGGCTTAATCACACCTTCCAGCTTGGCCCCTTTTTGAAGTTAAGAAAACTCAGCACCATCCTGATAGGTAGTCAGGATATGCCATCGTCCTTCTGCTCCTTCCTTTGTAACTGAGATCATCTGGGGAACGGGTGTTTTCTGCCTATGTGACCAAGTGTATGTGAGTAAACCTGACTTGAGACATCCTGCTACCTAGGTAACAGAATACTGATGATGGGAAGTCTCATGCTATCACGTTAATGAATCCTTTGTTACCTTCTCCCCAAGTTTACGCTTGGTATAAAAAAGCTATGGAACAATAAGCGTGAGTGATTTTTCAGGATCTGAATAATCCCTGAAACTCCCTCCCATTACTGTCATGTGGTTCCTGTCTTTATTTTCCCATGCCTCTACCCTAGCAAGACGTGCTTTTGTTGAGACCGGTTCCCAACACAAAATTAAATCAAATTCAGGAAAAAGTGGTGCAATTGAGATATAGTTAGCAGAAGTATGTGAGGCTGCTTACAGCCTGCCTGTATACTCTTTGGCAGTACACCATATTTACCAGTAGGAAGAATATACTCTAACATAAAAATTAAAGCAACAGGAAATGAGTAACAGCACTGTTTGTTATCATTAGTCACTACACACTGTACATGATGGTAAATGCTATATTTCTATGTAACTAGTAGAGCACAGGTGTATAGCAGCATCACCATAAACACACGGCTGTGACCATGGCTACATCACTAGGTGCAATACCAATGGGAGACAGAAATTAGAACCATTATAATCTTAGGGGATCGCCACTATGTATAAAATCTATGATTGGCCAAAATATCATAGTTTCACATACTGGCACAGAACTGCATATTTATAATAATTCCGAATAATAAATTATGTAATAAATGTTATAAATTATATGTTAACCATATGTTATATATTAACTGTATAATATGTATATTCTATTCAATATTTATTCATTTTATAAGAACAGCAGACTAGTACAACAGTCAATGTATTTCCCAAGTAGCAAGGACACTAAGCCATCAGCAGGCTCAAGGGAAGTGTATTGACTAACCCAAAGATGAGACCAGAGCTCACTAGAGCTCACCCAGTACCTCTTGATGGTAGATGTTATCTCTTTACTTTCTCCGAACTCCTGCCGATAGGCTCCACTCACCATACGATCATTAGCTTTATGCTCACCAAAAACCTTTTTCAAAGCGTCTGTAATTTCTCCAACTGTGCATCTACAGTATTAAAAAGAGGTGCCAGGGAGAGCATTAATTAAAAATAGATAAATATTTACCTCAATAATCAACACAATTAGAATGCTTTGTTAATAAATAAAAATAGACTGTAAAACCTCAAGAAAGTTTATAAGATACTAAGAAAACATCTTTCCTGAGAATACTTAATTTAAACTTGACTCTTGGCGCCAATCTACACTCCAGTCCCTTTACAATACCTGTCAACCAAAATAAAGACTACACGACCTTAAAGTTACAAGTCAGTCAGTGTCTGAAGGCAACTCAACAAAATCCCATTTATCAATACGAACAAGCGGAGCTAAAGTACCAGTGACATTTTCTGATGAGAAATAAATCTTTTAATGTGTTCCAGCCAAGGAGAGTGGTGAGCTCAAGAAGACCAGGCAGAACACAGTGTGAAATAGGCCAAGACATCAACACAAAATAAGAGAGTAAAACACTTTGACAAGTACTCTCTTGCCATTCCTTCCCCATGCCTTTTCACCCTTCCTTCTATTTTCATCTTACAACACTAGACTTATATAGCAACAAAGGGGCAAGGATTAGTATTGGGAGTTGCTTATTCTTCTGGTTGCTTCAAGATTAATGATTCAAAAGCAATGACAGGACAATAACCTTTATCTAACAATTATCAGATATGAGTTCCCCTTCTTTTCCTTCAAAGACTATGTCAGGGTTGTACACACAACCTTGATCATAAAGCTGAGTATATCAGAATCTCAGCCTACAAATCAAACACCCTGATGCATTATAACAGTGCCATGTGTTCTAAGCTCCAATGAATTATACAACTACCAATATCCCTCAAAGTATATTAATATTTTAAATATTAGTAAGCACTGAAACCAGTTTCCATTACTTTCTTTTAGGCTCACAGAATTTACAGAAACAATTTTTTATTTAAGTACACTGTGAAAAGCTAAATTCGTCAAACTTTCATTATTTGAAAATCTCCAAACTCCCACGTGTTCACCTTGCACGAGCTGCATCCACAGCAAGAGCCAAAATATTGCCATCTCCACTGGCAGCACACTGGGTAAGTGCCTCGAGAGACCGCTGAGCCAAAACTTGATCCCTGCTGGATTTAATCTTAGAAAGAAGAGAAGAAACAGTTTTATGCAAAAGGGGAATAAAATAGGTACCACAAGATTAAACCCTGATACATACTCTACTGACCAAGTTCCATAATCTTTACCTCAAAAGAAGGGGAAGCAATGGAAGAGCATAATATTTAAGCTAAGAAGTATGCCCATTGTTTAACTCATTCATTCAGGATTCTGTAAAATAATTCTGATATAGCACAAAGCCAACAAATCAGAAGCAAGCAGAGTAGTAACTTCCCAAATAGTTACCCAGGCTTTTCTGAAACTACAACACAATGAAAACAAGTGGACCCTTTACAGGGGAATGCCAAGGAACACTCTCAATTAACAGTGGAAAGACCACCAGATCGGAGCTGACAGGGGAGCTTAACTATACCAGAAGTGCCCTTTAGATGACTGACAACATGTGGCCAGAATACATATTGCTGTTCTTTTTATTTAAAAATCATTTGAATAGGAGACCTCATCACAGACAGAAAGAGACCAAGAAGGAGAGATGATAGAAAGCAAGGCTAAAACCATGTCCTCTCAAGTCCTAGCTCTCCTGTGCTCTGCCAACAACTTGAGCAATCAATGTTACTCAAGCCCAAATCTCACAAGCTACATCTCCTGTAAAAAGAATCCAAACTATGATATTTTCCAGGATGTCACTGAGATTATAATTTGTTATCAGAGATGGATGGAAAATGTATATTATAGCAAGGAAAAACTCAATTCAAAATCCTCTTCAAAAAGAAAAGGCTTAGTTTCTGTTATTGCATGGCTGCATGGTTTGAATCTGAATTTTCCATCTAAGTGAAGTGTGCTAGAGTGTGGTGCTTCTGAGTTATGACGCCTAATGAACTGCAGTGTGGTGATGTAGAATTAATAATTGTGATAAACCTGTTTTTAGAATTTAAATAGAATAGAAAACATCTATGAGCATGGAGCACCGTTTACAAGCGTATTGTTTGCTGAAACCTATCTTTGCAACAGGTGCACTTACACAGTGCATATAGGAGGCATGGAGGAAACATGCACCTTTTGCACAGAGTTATGGTCAAGACATTGGAAATACACTAGAATTAGAATGAAGAGGCAAGGCACAGAGACCTACTCATACTGGGTACAATTTCCATCTGACATTCACTTAAGAAGATACAGACATCTCTCCAAACTAGCTTCTGTCAGATTGGATTAATAAAAAGAATCATGTGATTCTTAACAGAATTAAATGAGGAAAATGTGTCTAACGCAACTGCTGGCATAGCACAGATACTCAATAAATCTTGGTATTATAGTAGAAGCAGTAGTAAAAAGACCGTAGAGTCATTCTTGTAGGAAACAAGAATGTCTGAAAGTATCATCTGTACTTACAGATAGAATGGATTAACAACTCAATCTTTAACATGTATTTTCAGCACTAGGATCCAAAAAGAGAATTAGTCTTAAGTTCATGGAATTCTAAGTTATTCAGCTCAAGCAAAAGTTTGATGAGCAAAATTTTTCAATAAAAATTGGTAAGTATTAACTAAGTAGCAATTACTGGCAGTTTTACTTTAGCCATGGTGATTAATTATATCAACAAATGAACAATGCCCACACCATCCTGCTATTTTACAATATTCCTGAAATTTTTAGGTAAAAACAATAAGCAAATAAATATCTAATTTAACAGAAGAAATAAGGCAGAGAAGATTGAAAGAATGATTAAGCAGTGGAGCTGGCAGGCTTCAGGAAAGAATTTCCAGGAGTTTCTGAGGTAAAGTGGACCTTTTCCATGCTCACTACAGCACGAGCACTCCTTAGAGCATTAGTTAGCTAGAATTACCTGGACAGCGGATTACTGAAATTCAGCGAGCAAAATATTACACGCTAAAATTGATTGGGATTAGAGACTGAAGAAAAATTAACATAAAATTAGTGATGATGTGGTTCAGCCTTGGGGTGCAGCAGGTGGGTCTCATAACAGCCAAACACGTATCTTCTTGTAAGGAAACCATGGGAAAATATAAACTTTAACCCAGTACCAGAAAGAGCTCAGGGTACCACAGCAGAAACATTAAATTGATTAATTATGGTAAAAGTTAACTTTTATAATGAAAGAAGTCTGATTTAGCCATGGTCCTAAGAGGTTTAAATGTTTTAAAGGCTTAAACAGAACCTTCCATTTCTCCAGAATCTGCGATTCTTTCCCTAAATAAAGTTTAGGGTAGTTTATGGTAAACAGATTGTCCCAAGCCTTGATAATATATAGTTAAGAAGAAACTAAAGCGCAAGAGTCAAGAGTTTCCAGCTGTAATAAATACTGACACTCCTGTGACTACAGGGACATAAGGCTTTTTGCTAAGTAGAGATTTCAATGATAAAATGTGATACTTGGTTTAGATTAGGGATGAAAGTGGAAAAGAGATCATTAAATATCCGCAAAGAATTCTATACCAACTAACTACAAAAAAAATCTACTTAGTTTTATAGAATGTTTGAACTGACAGAGAAAAAGTTGATTGTTAATCAAGGAAAATAAGTAAAGAAAAAAATTAAAAGGTTTTGTTTGTTTGTTTCTTGCCTCAGAACAGTGATTACAAAAGCTAGAGACTAGGAGACAGGACAGCTTCAGATAGTAGAGTATATGTGACAACAGTAAAGGTAAATGTTTTGTCTAATTTTATAGAACATTTCACAAAGAAATTAAAACAGAAATATGGTGCTCACCAAGATACACAGAGCATATTCCAGCAAAATGCAAAAAGCTCCCTAGACACTGAAGCTTACAAAATTACTAACAAAGACAGATAATTGGAAAAATCAGAAAGCAAATGAACCATGGTCTAGTGGAGGAACCATTACAATGAGAGACTCTGACGCAAACACTGGTCCTAAGCCACACTGTGTTCTTACTTTGTGATTTCAGCACCGAGTCATGACTGCCTAATTATTTAATCCAAGCAACTTTCCCAATGTCTTACCTTTAAAGAAATACATAAGAAGTAATATTGACCTCTTCTGAATATTATAGAAGCTGTGCAGAACAATAAAAGAACTCAGAACCCAGAACCCAGGACATACTTATCAAACGATGGTCGACAATACCTTCTTAAGTTTTTCAATCTGCTTCTTACGCACTGAAGTATTGTCAATGGCCAGAACTTCCACAGAGTCCTCTTTCTCCAACTGATACTTATTTACTCCAACAATGACCTCAAACCCTATTAATTTCCCAAAGGAGAATAACATGTGAATTTATTCATAAATGGTTCCCTATTGAAAACGCTCTGATTATCACATTTTTATAAGTTTAATATTTTTAAGTATCATTCTTAACTCTTTATTAAAGTCTTTATTTATTAAAATACATTTGAAATGTCACTAAATTTCCCCTTTTTTCTAAAAAAAGCTATAATGAAAATAAGACAACTATATACATTAAGTACAATGACTATATACAATATATACAGAGAATAAATACAGCAACAATGTCTAGTACATTGGCATTTGACAAATTCAGAGAAAATACTTCATATCTATCCGATCTTGGTAAGTCCAAAATTTTATACCTAATTTACTTTCTATCATAACTTGCTTTCTGTTTCTGATAAATTATAACAATAGCTATCTCATATAAATACAGCTATCTAACAAATTTCAGTACAATGCAGAAACTCCATCCTGGGATACAGGTAAGGTGGGAAGAACAATTACATAGTTACATGATGGGTTTTCTTCAGGGAAGGACTTTGCTATTCTCAACAAAAAACAAGGACAGTTGGTTACCAGGACAGACGTAGAAAGCAAAGAAAATAGCAATGTCCAATAGCTTCCTATCATTTTATAGAATTTTCGTAAAGCCAGTTGTTGTTAAATGGAAGACAAATACTTTAAAAATCTGTCAATAATAAATCAATATTATGAGCATCCTTCTCTCATCTAAAGGTAACCGACTGTTGCACCCCAGTTTATACTCCTTCCTTCCTTCCTTCCCAGCACTTAGCATCATCAGTAGTCACTCAGTTCAGTTCCTTTTCACTGCAATGAAATCTCTAGACTCAGGAGAGTTTATGTCTGTCCTATTCACAGCTGCATCCCCAGCCACAGGACACCACTCTAACAGGGCATACCAAAAGGTGTCCCCAAAGTGAACGAATTCTTCCATGGACAGCACTAAGACTACCAAGCATGCCAGCTTGATATTGTCATTGGCAATAGCTCATCACATATGCCCATCTGTGTTTTAAGTACATATATGCATGCCTGTGTGCTTGCAAGAATGCAAAGATACAAGATACAGACAGAGAAATATATTTAAATATATTTGAATATGAGAAATATTTTACCAAAGCCCTATTTTTCCATTGCTATTTCATTTTAAAATGTATTTGTATCGATTGTGCACAGTATCCACAGCCAGAAACTAACAGTCCTCCTTAATCATTGTAGTTCATACACAAACTTTTCTATTCTCTCTTACCAGAATCTATTCTAGCTTGTCTTCGGGCAGCACATTCTTCAATGCGAAGTTTAGGTATTCCTTCAGCTACAGCTTTGGCCATCCCCCCCATTTCTTCAATTTCATATATGAGCTAATGAAAGAAAGGAAAAGAGAGGAGAGAGGGGGGAGTGAAAGGAAGAAAAGAAAGGAAGGAAACAAAAGGAGAAAAGACAAGAAGGTTAGTAAAACTGAGAGATGAGGACATTCAACCTAGCCCTATTGTTATATATCCCCAAAAGCATTCAAATTACAAGCTAAATTAATATTTTATAAGAAAGAAACTGATTAAATACACAAGAAATAATCAGAATTTATGTGTGTAAAGCTACCTAAAGAGACAAAAGAAAAACTTTAAAGTATATTCTGGAAGGCCTGAAATTCCTCAGTCACATCTTGTGGGGAAAGGCCAACAATAGCGCTCCAATTCTCTAGCCTTTGTTTTTACATGAACAAGGTTTTTAAGGTTCATTCTCAAGCCTTTATTTTTATATGAACAGGGTTTAAAAAATAAATAAATAAATAAAAACACATACACATAAAAAAAAAGAATATATGTCAAAATGCATTTCTACTCTCAATCTGAAAAACAAAATGTGGTGTCATATATGTGTGTATATGAGATGGAAGAGAATCATCAAAAACTCAGTATAATATAGAATAAAATATGCATATGAGCTGGGTATCAACACAAAATCAGAAGAATACTGATGCTTTCAGAAAGAAAGATATGGTACTTCTGATCACAACTATAAGAGGAAAGAAAAAGAACTTAGAATGAAAAGCAAACTAGTATTAATAAATTTGATCACAGAGTCATGCATAGAAATAATTTTAAATCAAGTCACTGCAGCTCATACATGGGTTTGTGAACTTGACTGGGGGGTGACAGAACATTAAAAAAGACAGACAGATACAAGTAATATAAGCAAAGCTGGGATGAGGTGGGCCCTAAGCTCCCCGATGAAGAGAAATGCACCAGTGATGAGCAATGGCCAAGAAGCTATGTGCTACTTCTGCAGAGCACAGCAGGGGGCGCTTAGCTAGCCTCCACATGGAGTCTCTAAGGCAGCAGCCTCAGGCTGCAGTCAGCCAGGAGGAACAAGCTGCACTTGCTGTTCCTGCACACACTGTCAACATCTGCCCACAGAGCAGAGGAAGGCTTTGCCAGTTCCCTGGCCTGAGGCATCGAAGTCCTTGACATGATGGGCTCAGGATTTCATCCACTCCTTACACATTAACCCAGGGTTTCCTCTGCTTCCAATGCGAGTCAAGGATAAGAACACAAAGGAGAAACTTTCAAACACATAAAGTTATAAATGAGTAGGAAGCTTCTCTGAGAAGTACATCAAGATTAACAGAGAGATGCACAACTGCTCAGCACTCAGAGACTAAGACACTGGAATGGTCGGCACCGAATGGGACATCTACGTCACATTCTTTCCCCAAAGGCTCAAGTCATCATTGTGGAAAAGGAGGTAGACAGTTTTAAGAGGTAGAGAGAGTAGATTATTCTGGAGAAAATCAGTTTTGCCAGGCATTACTGTCCAGTTGCATCTATGAACTCACAGTGGCTGTCTGGAACTGCAAGCAAAAGACCTACAAGATTAGACCAGTCAAAACCTCAGTATGAATAGTGAAGGAGTCAGCATCCCATCTCCACCTTAGAAGCTCCTGGCAACTGATATCTACGAGGAGGGGGAGAGCCCATTAGCTGTAGGGAGCAGTGTTCTGACAGTAGATGGTCTTGCATCCGTGCAGAAAGGCAGCACAAATGGACATAGTCTGTTATTTCTTTTCTTAAGAGAGAGCATGTGAAGTTAGGAGGAAAAAGCAGATTAGAGGAGAATTTGAAAAGAATAGGGGTGGATTTTATTCAAACATATTACACACATGTATGACTATTACATAATTTTTAAAAAAGAAGTACTTCAAAATAACAAGCATGAGATTCAGGTTTTATATTCTATAAATGTCAGAAGACCTAGAGAAAAGCCAGTTCAAAGCAAATAAGAATGACAGGAAGGGAGAAACTGTGATAGCATTATATTGGTAGGAAGGGGAAAGAAAGAAAGAAGGTTTTTATCAGCTGATAAACTAAATGTTTCTAGAGCAGAAATCAAAAGACAGTGTCTAAAACCCAAAGCCAACAAAATCAGAAGAAATAGTATATGTGTCACTTAAAATACACAGATAAAAAGAAAAGAGCAGTATAGTTTACTCCTGTAAACAGAAAAGTAAGAACTGAAACACAATAGAGTACTGCCTCCCCCCTCCCCGTGTGTGTGTGTGCCTGTGTATATGTGTATGTGTGTCTCTGTATGTGTCTGTGTATCTATTTATGTCTGTCTTTGTCAATGTGAGCTTGTATTCATGTGTCTGTTTGCTTATTTATCTATATATCTGTGTAAGTCTGTCTGGTTCTACGCATGTTGTCTACGTGTGTGTCTGTCTGTGTCTTTGCATCTGTGTAATCACATGCACTTTTAGTAATAGCTAGCTTTTAATCCTGCATAAAATATAATCATAGAAACAGAAATAAACTTTTAAATTATGCTTTAGTAGTGAAACCTATAAAGTCAAAGATAAATTTCACTTTCCTCACATATATTTTGTAATTTTAGTATAAATTTAAAAATGATTATTTATCGATCAAACAAGAAGAGAAACTGACCTTCAGAGCAGCTTCATAAACATCATTTGTGAGGGATTCCATCATGTACGATCCTCCCCAAGGATCAGCCACTTTTGGGATCCCAGATTCTTCTTGAATGATGATTTGTGTGTTTCGGGCAATTCGAGCGCTTTTCACAGTGGGCAAGCCCAGAGCCTCATCAAAAGAATTTGTATGCAAAGACTGTGTCCCTCCAAACACAGCTGCCATTGCTTCAATTGCAGTGCGGACAATGTTATTGTAGGGATCCTAAAACATTAAACCAAAAATAAAAACAAAACAAGAAAAAAGCTCACAGACAGAGCTATAAGAGACATTATAATCAAGCAACAACTATATAACCTACACCAATGTCCAATGCAGTTTGGGGATGAATTGAACATCAGACGTCAGAGTATTAAATAAACTCACACAAATTAGTGAGCAAGCTGGAAAAGAATTAAGAGTGTCTATTCCAGACTTAGGGATGAAAACATTGTCTCATATATTCCTCTAAAATACCAAACAATTTTACAATGTTTAAATACTGTTCCATAAGCATATCATGAAATGTAATTTTTCTTCGATTACAGGAATCGTTTTTCCTAATTTATAATCTCCTAAATATTTTTCCTACCTCAGAGTATCTCCTGCAATGGATGTGTACGAAGGAGGCACTTAATATGACTAATTAAAGTAATTCAGTGTAAATTCTAAGGTAGGAAATAGGATTCTAATTCATTATATTTCTAACTGTGATGTAGGCTAGTCTATAGATTTCAGTTTTAATTGGAAAAATCAGGATAGTAACACAAGATTATAATAGTTCCTTCCAACTTCACAATCTCTACTTCTAGTCATAAAGAACATGCTGGTTGTTACTCACCATTAACAGTAAAAAAGACATGTAAGTTAAAATCACAGTATGTAGACATATAAATATGAACAAATACAGAAGCAAAGTATCACCACACAATTTTAATGGAATCAAGTTATACTATTCAAATGATAATAATCTTTAAATGCCTGTGTGTGTGTGTGTGTGTGTGTGTGTGTGTGTGTGTGTGTGAACTAGGATAAAAACAAATTATAAACAGGTAGTTTTATAATAAGATGTATCTCTTAAAAATTGTTTACAAGTATTAATTATAATGTGGTTTCTATTTCTTTATCAGCAAATAATTTTTCACTGTATTAGCACAGTAAATAATCCCAAGAATTGACGATGAAATTCCATGAAATGTAAAATCTCCTGTATAACAAAGGAAACAACCACCAGAGTGAAAAGACTGGCTCAGCTGGGTAAATTAAAAACTCTGCCACTACACACCAAATAGGAGAATAATACCTAAGATATATAAAGAGCTGCAAACAATGAGCCCCCAAACCCAAACCATCAAATTCCTAAATCTCTCAACAAGCTAATGCACTGAAAAGAGTAAAGAGGCTAAAGGCTAAAGACCAAGAAAAGAACTCCAAAGAATAAATACACAAACTCGAAGTGTCCACAGCCTTAGCCATCAAGGAAATGATAGTAAAACTGCTTTAAGATTCCACTTCATCCAAGTCTGAATGGTTATCACCATGAACACTAATGATACAAGGGAGATCCGCACGCCTGTAATCCCAGCACTCAGGATGTAGAGGCAGGCAGAGGCCAGCCTGATCTGCATATTGAGATCTATTCCAGATTAGAAGGCGGAAATACGTAAAAGACAAAAAGAAAAAAAGGAAGGAGAGGAAACGGGAAAAGGAAAGGAAACAAATAGCGACACACATCAACAAAGATGCAAAGAGGAGCCCGATTCACTGCAGGCGAGAGTGTGAACTGCTGCAGAGCTACTACAGAAATCAGTGTGCACAGTCAAAGAGTCCTAAAAGTAGCACACCATATGGTCCAGCTATACCACTGCTGAGTATACACCCAAAGGGCTCTAAATCAACACACCACAGAGATACTTGCACATCCAGGTTTATTAATTCTCTAGTCACAATCGCTAGGAAATGAAATCAGTCTAGATCTCTATCAACGCATAAATGGAGAATGTGATAGATAAATGCAATGGAATCTTACACAGCTATAAATAAAAATGAATCATGACCTGCAGGA
The DNA here is from genome assembly GCA_025134845.1 of Neodon shergylaensis. Lineage (NCBI taxonomy): Eukaryota > Metazoa > Chordata > Mammalia > Rodentia > Cricetidae > Neodon > Neodon shergylaensis. The sequence continues at coordinate 6,363,845 of JABTXL010001191.1, forward strand.
AAATGGGTGTAACTGGAAATCAGATGTTCAGCAAAATAAGCCAGAATCAGGACAATTACCTTGCATTTTTCTCTCATCCACAGAACCTAGATTTAAAATTAAATGTATGTGTGTGTGTGTGTGTGTGTGTGTGTGTGTGTATGTATTTACAAGTGTGTTTGTAGGCCACAAAACTAAAAGAGGGGGAGGATGATATCTTATGTTTGGTGAGTAACAGAGAGGATAGATGTGATAAAACAGAAAAATATGATTTTTAAAAAGTTGAACAGAAGACTGTCTAGGAAAAGAAAGGGAAGCACTGGGGAAAGGGTGTGGGGGAGGGGAAATGAAGAGAGCTAAATATAAGGCCATATGCATATGAAGATGACATGGCGGAACAAACACTAATCTAAACTACTAAGAAAATAAAAGGGGAATAGTCACAAGCCAAGATAGAAATGATCTGAGTTAACCACTAGAGGGCGCTAACTCTTTTCAAAATGTGTAAACGCAAACCGTAAGAGTGCATTATACTTCAAGATACTCATGACTTCCAAATATTAGCAAACAGGCTGTTAAATGTTTGTTTTCTTTATTCAAGATATTATTTTCAGATAGATACATACCTGCTCAGTGAGTGACCACCCCGATGTCTGGCAGTGTGCTCGTAGAAGAAGAGATTTGGAGTTCTTAGGTTGGAACATCTTTTCTATTAAGTGAGCCCAAAGTCTTCTCCCAGCTCGCATCTTCGCTATTTCCATGTAGAAGTTCATCCCAATTCCCCAAAAGAAAGACAACCTACAAAGGTAAATCCAGAAGTAGATGAGACTTAAAAATACAAATATGAAAACAAATTGTATCACACACTAGAAAAACCCGTGTCCAGATCTGAATATCAAACAATTAATTTGAAATAAAGCAAAGCACACACATATCTAAGTAACTGTGAACCTAACACAAAAATGGCTGGGAATGTTTGCTTCTGGAAAGAATTATTCCCTTCACAGTGGTTTCCTTTAGGAAAGAATTTGCTCTTATGTACTGAGTAAGATAGATTCTTGGGCAGGGGATGGTTAAATGGTAGAGTATTTACCCAACACACACTAGACCCTGGGTTTCACCCTGAGTAGCACAGAGTCAAATTCTTACTCAGCGAGGGGATTGAACCTTGGGCCTTACACTTGGTAGGCAAACGCTTTCACCATTCACCTACATGTCCAGCTCAAGATCCATTTTGTTACAAAAAAAAAAAAAAGTAATACCACTTTGTAACATAGGGGTTGTGACTGAAAGAACAGAATCACATGCTTTCTTTGTTTGTACAGCATGCGATAGCTTAATTTGTGTGTGTTTTAAGAAATGATTGAGCACTGAGTTTAGTCACATTCTCCTCTAATTTGTCCCTAGCCTCACTATTCCCTTTTACCTGACATTCTGCAATGGATTTAACTGAATTACATATATAAATTACCTATTTCTAGTAGCCAGAAGGCTGCATAATCTCATGTCAACCAAAAGGGCACTAGGACACGAACATTTAATAAAACTCAATGAACTCCAGTACTGAGAGGTCTTAGGATCTGGGTTTATCCTTAAAATCTGCTGAAGACTGTGACGAACTTTTCTTTATTTCAATATAATTAAATTTTATCCATTAGTCCATGTAAAATAATAAACATATAACATGTAAAATATATACCTTTTAAACAGTAATATTTCCTTATCATAATATCAAAACTTAGAAGAATCATTTTTATTTTAAAATGTTTTTATTAGAAGGGTGTCCATTTTCTGTGTGTTCATGTGTGTGGAGGTGCACATGCGCAAGACAAGGGACAATCTGAGGTCTGTTTCTTGGGCACCATGTACCTGTTTTTGTTGTTTATTTTTGAGGCAGGGTCTATCTGAGATAACTGGCCAGTTAACCCCAGGAACCCACCTGCCTCTGCCTCCTCAGCACTGGGATTCCAAACATGTCTACAGCATTGATATGTGGGCTGTGGGGATTAAACTCAAATCCTCAGACCAACTGGTCACTTTCCCAGTCCTGTTTTGCACTTTTGCAAACCTCTTTAATGAGCAGCGTAAACGAACACAGCTAAAGCCATCTATATGTCCCATCTATCTCAATATACATACCACATAGGTTTATACCAACCCTGGGGGAAATAAAAATGTAAAAGGAAAACCAAGTTTTAAAGTACTCAGGAACACTGTAAACCTTCAAGATCTCTGTAATCCCTAGGAGTCAATGGACCATATTTTGAAGCTGTTGTAATAACAAGCTACAATGTCTTAGAACAAAAAAAAACGTCATCTGCCATGTTTTGCACATTTGAATTGCTAGCACACAGGTAAGTCTCACTTCAGGAACAAGCTCACTAAGGCATTGCTGATCTGAATGATTATTCTGACCAATTAAAATAGTTCATAAACTTCAATAAAATGTTTCCTTATTTTTCATGAACCTTCGTTAACAATTCACTTTGAGACAACATAGTTGTGAGTCCCCAAACTTTTATATACCTATTAAAAGTAGGTAAATTAGATATTTTCAAATGGAAAAATATAATGTAACTTGATCTCATGTTTATATTTTAATATAACTCCATGCATATGTTAGTTGTGCTCACTAGAAAGATGGCATTCTTCCAATTTATACAGAAGTGTGGCAGATTAAATTCTGATGTTTTTTTATTTTTGCTATTGATAATATTGGCTTATTTTCTCTTTCTTACTTGGAAAATATAACACAATCTAAATCTATCATGACATTTATTTCTACAAATTTATTTTATCAGTATATTTTTGCTGTAGAGATAGAAAATGGTTCTATGAACGTTGTTGATGTAGAAAAGATACCTAACTTTAATCTACTGACCTTGGTGCAAATTCGTCAATTGTGAGTCCAGCCTGGAGTCCAGTTCTGCAGTACTCCAAGCCATCTGCGATGGTGTAGGCCAGTTCTAGAATGGCATCAGCTCCTGCTTCCTGCATATGGTAACCACTGATCGAAATGGAATTAAATTTTGGCATGTGCTATATAAAATAAGAAATATATAACAATAAATGAAGTATGAAAAGGTTCTATTCAACTTAGGTTATGAAAGCAAGCATTATCTATAAATGTTCAGTTTCAGATTACTTGGAAGTTTATAATCATAATTGAAAAAAACTAGTATTTGTTAAATCAAATTCCCTCTCAAATTTAAGTGATTGATCTTTGAAGCATCTTCAAGGTGTCATTTGTTTTTCTACCAGAAAACAGTTGCCCTAGTTATCCTTTAGGCTAGCCAAGACTTCATAAAGACCTTATGATTTGCCTGATATGTTGACAAATTTTCTATTAATCATATTATTTTCAGATTTATAAATGTATCCAATATGAACAAGTACACAGTGAGCAAACCTGATTTGATTTTGAAGAAAAACAGGATAAAATACATAGCTTTAAGATATCAGAGACTGGGACTGGAGAGATGGTTCAGTGGCTAAGAGCACTGGTGTTCTTCCAGAGGACCTGGGTCCAGTCCCAGAACCCACATGGCAGCTCACAACTGTCAGTAGCTCCAGTTCCAGGGGGTCTGACATCCTTATATATATACATAAATGCAGGTAAAACAGTAATGCATATGAAATAAAAATAAATAAATTATTTTTTAAAGGTTGGCTTTATCCTGTTTTTTAAAAAAAATCGAAGATTTCAGTTTGATTTCCTGTTATTGTTAATATCAAGCATATTCTACCTCCTTTCTACCATGGCCATTAAGAATGCCACATACCAATGTGTCTCCCCTAGTGCCTGATTGAACAGACCCTGCAGAATCTAAGAGTTATCTACAACTTTTTTCAACTGAACATAAAATAAAAACACTGAAAACATGAGCTCTGGCGTCAGAGGGCTCATCTTTTCACCATGACACTTAACCACTGGTAAGTTTCTCAACAGTGCTATTCTTTGGTTTCCTACAAAGTAGAGATAATAACTGCGTCATTCTTGTAGAATTGTTTTAAGATGAAATGATTCATCTAAGTCATTGAGTATTATCCCAGCAGACACTAAGCTCTCAAAAAAGTTAGTTGGCCTTATTTATATATGTTATAAATTAAATGTACCACATTTACATATACCATACTTTGTACACTCATATAATTCACAAATATAGTTGTGTATTTTACAATTTCAAGTACTCTAACCCAAAGTTCTTTGAAAATTCTCTATAACAAATCAAAAAATGGATAGAATCGAATGAAACTGAGAAAAATAACTATTTTTGGAGTTTACATACAAAAGCCAGGAAACAGGTGTTTTGCTGTGCAGAGGAGTGTATTGATAGACTTTTAAATAATATAAGTATAATATGATAGAATACTACTCACCCTTAAAAGGAAGTTCTTGTAAGGCATAAAAAGGACAACACTGGCAATAATATATTAAAAACAAATGAGCCTATCCAAACAAAGAACTACTGAATGATGCTACTCATGTGAGCAATCTGCAGTATTCAAATTTGCAAATGCTTATAGCAATACAATGGTGGGATCCTAGAGCAGGAAAGGCAGGGACAATGGGGCTGTCTATGCAACAGACAGTTTCAGTTCTGCAAAATTAAGAGTAAAGGGATATGCAGGTAATGGTTGCACAACAGTGGAATATTCTTAATACCACTGTACACTTAAAAGTAGTTAACACAGTAATATCACAACATACATATTTTCCCATAATTAAGAATTCTTTTAGAAGCCGGGCGGTGGTGGCGCACGCCTTTAATCCTAGCACTCGGGAGGCAGAAGCAGGCAGATCTCTGTGAGTTCGAAGCCAGCCTGGTCTAAAAGAGCTAGTTCCAGGACAGGCACCAAAGCAGAGAAACCCTGTCTTGAAAAACCAAAAAAAAAAAAAAAAAAAAAGAATTCTTTTAAAGATACAAAGTTCACAATTTACACAATATTTTTTTAAAGTATCATTTGATTAGAATCTGAAACTGGCATGATGTCACGTTCAAAACTTCTAGATACCATTAGGATCTTGTACACGGTGACATTCACAGGGTATAGACACACAGGATGATACTATCCACCCCAGCAGCCAGTCTTCTCTGACAGCACATCCTAAGCTTAGAGCTCCACAGTACAAATCCTACTCTCTTCTGCTTGTCTTACTACTGCAGCCACAGAGACAGGAGGACTTGGCTATTCCTCTGGAAGATCCCTCTCCCTCGTGCACATCTGGCTATCCTTCCTTCCTTCTTTCCTTAACCATAGCAGTTAATATACCTAACAACAAAAGAAAGCAATAGAAAAGGAACCTGGAGTCCTGATTACTGTGGAGCTCCACAGACACAAACCCCTCATAGACCACCTTCTAACGTCCTTAAACCAAACAGAGCAGACTCCCATTTAGTTTAAGCTACAGCTATTTATGTGCTTGCTATATGCTGTTAGGCAGAATATTTATATATGTCTTGGAAATCTACAAATGTAGCATAAGTACAGTTATATATAATATCATTATACATATACAATCCTAGGTAGTACAATTCAACTGGGCAGATGCAAAACAACAAAATACTTCCCAAAGGACAAAGGCTGAATAGCAAATGAAGGATGCAGAAAATACTTGCAGGACTTCTGACATAAGTAGATGCAGAGGGTGAATAGGTTAAAAAGTTGTGATAGAGAAGAGACTTCCTCTTTGGCATTAAGCAGTTCTAAGGGTTGTAAGGAGACAGGCACTGCTAACAAGAAGTGCAGAGAAAACCAGGGAAAACATGCACTGTTCAAAAGAAAATGTGAAGGCCAAGGCAGTCGCCTTCTCCCGCTAATCTGCCAGGGAAGGGATGCATTACTCAGGGGTGAATTAGGGTTGGCATGGAGGTGGCAGACATGTGGTCTGTCCCAAACCAGTCAGTAGCAGAAATAAAATTCTATCTGTCTTGATACCAGTATGTAACTTGACTCCATTTGAATGAACTCTGAAAAGAACCAAGGAAGCGAGAGCTCCTTTCTCTAACAATTATCAGACAACTATCAAAGAATGAAATGAACAGTAAATGGAAAAATGGAATAGTGCCTAGGTTATGGCCATACAATTACCACAGGAAGACAAAGCTCTAAGAGATAACAGGCAGGCTGACAAGATAACTTAGACTCAGTATTGAACTTCACGGTAACTTGCAGCACTTTGTGAAATCCCCTACAAAAAACTACAGCAAACTCTTCAGAAGAAAGCATACCTGTGCTGTGTATTGGAAAATGTCAGCGATAATTTTCATGGATGGTTCTGGGGGGAAAATGTAAGTGTTTCTGACCATAAACTCCTTTAGGATGTCGTTCTGAATTGTGCCTGTGAGCTTCTCTTTCGGCACACCTTGCTCTTCCCCAGTTACTATAAACGTTGCCAGGACTGGGATAACTGCTCCATTCATGGTCATGGAAACGGACATTTTTTCTAACGGAATGCCATCAAAGAGGATTTTGGTGTCTTCTACAGTGTCAATAGCAACTCCAGCCATTCCAACATCTCCACGAACTCGAGGGTTGTCGGAATCGTAACCACGATGTGTTGCCAGGTCAAAGGCAACAGATAATCCCTGCTGACCAGCTAAGAACATAAGGGAAAAAAGAAGCCATGGGTATATTAGAGTCTCAGTGAAGAAACTGGAAGCAGATGTACCTCATGTCCGTGTTCATGTGAAACAAATGTTTGGCTTCCTAAGAGTCAGCTCATTCCAGGATGCTAAGACACACAAACTGAGCTGCTAGATCTATAAGAAATAACAGAAGCAAGAGTATCACTCATCTCACACCTGCACAAGAATGTGAATTAATTTCATACATCAAACAAATTTTGTGGCTGTCTTTATTCTTTTCATTGAGATGTTTTCAAAATTCATGAAAACATCTAGCTGATCACATATACTTAATGCAATTTAGCAAATATAAGCTTTTCTACCTTTTTTATTTTTTACCATGTTCATAGCTTTAAGCCATAGCCATTCAAATATTATTGAAATAGAATTTTAGATTTTGCCGGATGGTGGCTGCGCATGCCTTTAATCCCAGCACGGGATTGGGGGGGCAAGAGGCAGGTGGATCTCTGTGAGTTCGAGCTCAGCCTGGTCTACAAGAGCTAGTTCCAGGATGGCTCCAAAGCTACAGAGAAACTCTGTCTTAAAAAAAAA
>JABTXL010001191.1:6376004-6456761 GCA_025134845.1 Neodon shergylaensis
TGTGTGTGTGTGTGTGTGTGTATATACACACACACACACACACACATATATTCCCCAGATAAAAGTAATTTAGAAAAAGCCAGGGATCCTTTAATTCCATTGCTCTTGAGCAGGCAGACCTGTAAGTTCAAGGCCAGCCTGGTCTACAGCATGGAGTTCCAGAGCAACCCAGACTATATGGTAAAACCATGACTCCAAAAATCAAATTTTTTAAAAAAAAATCAGAAACAAAAATAACTCTCAAGTGCGAGTGTAACTGTTTATATGTGGCTCCACATTAACACTTCATAAAAGCTAGCCACTCCCGCTGTTCGATTTGCAAAGGTGGTGGATACACAGATCCTGAATGTTATTAGAATAAAGGAACTACCAGCCTAAAGCAGCGGTTCACAACCTGTAGGTCGCGACCCCTCTGGCAAACCTCTATATCCCAAAATACTGACATTACGATTTATAAAAGTAGCAAATTACAGTTATGAAGCAGCAACAATTTATGGTTGGAGGGTCACCACAACATGAGAAACTACACTAAAGGGTCGCAGCATTAGGAAGGTTGAGAATCACTGCCCTAAAGAAAACCATTAAACACAAAACTATGTTGGAAGAAAATCAACAAGTGGTTTAAAATTGCACGCATGTGTTGTGCTCTGAATGGCAAAACTGAGAAGTTAGAAATGTTTAGTTTTGTATCGAACTACACCTGCCTTATCTTTTTCATTTCTCCCTCCTATCGTTTGTTTGTTTGTTTACTGTGCCACCACGTCTAGCAGAAACAACCTACAAACAACCCGAGCCTCAGGTAAGCGAGGCCGCAAGGCACCTCTACCCGCAAGTGACCTCCGCCTGGCGCGTGCGTGGGAAGCCAGGGAACAGAGCGACGAGGCCACCGCGCTGTAGAAGCTTCGCACTCTGCAGCCGTGACCTCCGAATTTCAACGCCCTGGCCGAAAATGAGAAGTCAGCCGAAGACACCTAAACTAGAGGGAGAAAGCCGGTGGCTTCTGTCCCAGCAGGACGGTAAAGAGGGAAGGAAAGGAGGTCAGAGAGAAGAGGCGGAAAGATGACCGCAGTGAGGGGACAGACTTGCAAGCCTGCCGGGCTCCGCGGCGTACAGGCTTACTCACAGGCCACAACGTGGGAGGCGACCGGGCCGAGCCCCGATCCCACAGCCGAGCCCCGATCCCACAGCCGAGCCCCGATCCCACAGCCGAGCCCCGATCCCACAGCCGAGCCCCAATCCCACAGCCGGCGTCGGCAGCTGGTGGAGCTCAGCGCCCGTCCAATCAGGGCGCGTAGCTGACCCCACCCTCCGACCAGTCAATCCCCGCCGGCGCGCTTCTGATGACGTAACAGACCGCACTGGCGCCAGGCCTTCTTGACGGACACTTCCGGTTCCCGAGTCGTTGTGTTTGTTTTGGTTTATTTTTTTTTTTTCTTTTCCGGTTCTTTGGGCGCGAAAAGACTGAGCCGCGCTTTCCGAGACCTGGAATGAACTGCGTTGAGTGGAGAAAGCGTTTAAGGGACCGATGGATTCAGAGGGGCGTGAATTTTGAGGCTCCCGCGTTTGTGGTAAACTCTGTCGTTTGTTTGCTTTTTGCTTTTTGTTTTCCTTGAAGGGCAATGTCTAAGGTCCACAAAGGTCTCTGCCCCCGGGGGCAGCGGCTTGAGATCCTGGATTCTCTCGGGAGGCGGGAAAACACTCTTCCTCCCTTCCTCTTCCCCCGGACCTCCCGCTCCTCCTTCCTGTAGCCCGGCTGTCTCGCCAGAGTTCCTTCTCGTTTGTGGCTCGCAGACAAAGGTCTACATTGAGATAAACAGGTTTTAAACTAGTTTCAGCAAACCGGCAAGGAAACCATCAAACAGAAAGGTAGTATGTCTCGCTGCCGTTCTCCTCTCCTCGCCTGAACATTCAAATCTGAACCGACTGGCTCCGGAGGTGAAGCAGCACTCTCCTGAGCTGTCACGCCGTTGCCTCGGGCTGCTTTCACTTAAGTACTCCATTTCTCCTCCTCCCACACCTGCTCGCGGGTCAGTTTGGTTGCGTTTTGGCTCAGTAGTTTACCCTGAAGCAATACCTAGTAGCAGGAAAGAGCCACAAGGTGAGGTAATGACCCCCACCCAAGGGCAGACCATTCAGGATCCCCTGCCAGCGCACCTCACCAGAACACCCCTACACAAAAGTCAGCCAATCAGGGGTCCTGAACCTCAGAGACCCCCCTTACCCCCTTTACTACTATAAAAACCCAATTCTAATTGAGCTCGGGGCTGTCCAGTTATCCAATACATTGGACATGCCGAGAGACAGAGTTTGCAAACTTAATTAAAATAAAGGCTCTTTGCTTTTACATATGGGACTCTGTCTCCTCTGTTGGCTTTTGTGGGGACCCCACGGATTTGGACATAACAGTTTTATACATGGTGTTTTCATATCTGTGTCTGCCAAGCTAATATTAAGCTATGATTTCCTATGGATCTGAGAACTGAAGTTGTCCCAATGGGGACAGTAATAACCCTTGTGTATATTCTTACCATGCCTGTCCCCTATACTGATATAGGACTTTTGTGTATTCTGTACTGCCATTTCAGCATTTCAGGTACTTGATATTGGTACTTTCTTATCACTGGGAAATTTTAGTTAATTTACTGGATTTGGGGCTAGTGAGTTCATTGGAATTTAGAACCTGGACTACCATTTGTAGCTTGTTCTTATCCGTCATCCCATTTTCTGTCAACCTGGGGCCTTTTGACTAGAGGGATGTTTGACAGTGACCCAGAAGCAATTTTGGTTGTCACTGTTTGGGAGTGGGACCATTTTAGTGTCTGTGAATAGAGATGAGAATGCCGCTAACCATCTTCGAGTGCACAAGCCAGCCTTTCACAACAACAAAAGTGTCCCAGTGTTAATGAGGCCGCGGTTGAGAAGCTTTGCCACTATCATCTATTACCTCAAGTAGAGACCATGAAGACACCACTGGCAAAGCACCAATTTTGTTTTGTCTTGCTTTCGGGTTTCTAGTCAGTCAATACTGAAAATTTTGTTGACTACACTTTAAAATAAATTATTAGTCAACCTCATAAACCATCCAACACCAGCAATAAAAGCTACAATAAACTATGTGTCAGTGTAGGGACGTGAAAATACCTTATACTTTCTTTATAATTAGCTGGAATCTAAAACTGTTCTGCAAAGCTAATCTAATTTTAAGTATTAGCTATTAGAAAAAAAAGAAATTCAAAAGACATGGCCAGATAATTTGTGATTGAATTTGACATACATGAAATTCTGTTAAATTTCTATAGAAATTTTATTCTCAATTTCTTTATTCAATATAATTTTTCAAAACAGTTTGTAAATCACATCTGGAGTAGTACTGAGTTGAATGCTAGTGAGTATATACTATCCAGAGAAAATGATTGACAAAACCCTACTGTGTCAGATGATGGGAATTGTAAAGGCCCCACAGACTTCTGTAGAGAAATGAAGAAGAGGGATTAGAAAGGATTGGAATGATGATGGTTCACTGAGTGAGCAGAGATAGGGCCAGAAAAGAGTTCACTTAGAATGTACAATATGTGCATGAGAGGCAGAAATAGTGTGTTAAACAATCAAATCTAGCTACAGAGGGAAATGTAATGTCAGAGTATCAGGAAAGGAAGGTTAGAAGCAGGGTAGGGTTAGATTATTAGGGACTGTAAATATCAAGGTAAAGAGTGTAGGTGTTAAACATATTAAGTGAATATTTAATCACATGTTTTGTTCCAAAGTTTAGGACTGTGAATGACTTAGTAGGTCTGACTTGTATATATTTTTATATAATTGTAGATATATTGGCTCAGGCACGTGCACTCTATGCCAAGGTGGTTCTGGGGGCTCAGATAAGGCTTTTAGCAAGGGTTTCAATTCCTCTTCATGTTGACCTTCCCATCTCTTGCAGACTGGCTTTCAAGAGCAGATGTTTCTGAGCACAAGAAAGTTGAAGCTGCCAGTCTTTTCCTGTTTATACCTCAACAGATGTAACATAGAGTGGCATTGGCTCTGCCTCCCTTTAGCAGTAGTCAGAAGGACTTCCTAGCATCTCAGTCTAAAGATCTCAGTGCCTACCTTCCCTCTCATGCAGATGCTCTTATTTAGTGAACATGAACTCCTTGTGTGTCAGTTCCTCTGGAAGAGGTCCACATGTAAAGCTTACTCAGTGTGGATTGGTGTTTTAGTAGAAGTCTAGCGGAGGGAATCAGGTATTTTAGAACTGAAACAAGGGAGTAAGTCTGAGCATAGACTAATATACCACATTGTCCAGTAACAGATAAAGTGTTTTGTGGAGTGTTCTACTAATTTTTTACCTGATTTGATATATGATTCCTAAATGTGGTGTGTGATCTTTCAACTGTTTTTTTTTTTCATTTATTATATCTGTCTTAATTTTAAGTAGATGAGAGAAGACTTTAGTTTTAAAAAAGTATAGATATTCAGGGACTCTGCACTGGCTGCTCTTAAAAAGAACCAGACTCAACTCTCAGCACATACATGATAGCTTACAACCGTCTCCAACTTTAGTCCCAGAGGCTCTGTGTTCTCCTCTGGTCTTTGTGAGCACCAAGTACGCTTGTATTTGTGGTTCACAGATGTGCATGCAGGCAAAGCACTTAGACATAAAAACTTAGAATTCAGAAAGAGAATGATGGCAAACTCAGTAGATACATGCTAAGAATTAAAACACTTATGTGTTAGCACACACCTTAAATTCTAGCACTTGGGAGGCAGAGTCAGGTAGATAGATCTCTTGAGTTCGAGGCCAGCCTGGTTTCAGGATAGCAAGAGCTACACAGAGAAACCCTATAAGTAGGGGAGGGGAAAATACAAAAATAACACTAACACATGTGTGTATATATACTTTTAAAAACTGTGCCTAACTTGTAACCTATCCACTCATTATAAAATGCAGAAATACATAACCCATTCTTCTTTTCTTTTTATCAGAAATGCGTTTGATTTTAAAAGTCTGCTAGAGAAAAAGTTTCTCTAAATGTTGCCATTGATTCTTCCATTGCCATTTCCCTGTCTGGTGTGTAATTCATGAGCACACCGAGTAGTCAGCGTATTTCTGTACCCTTATTACAATTCACACAGTGCCGCAGGATGTACGGCTTCCCTCTTTATGAGTGGCTGACTTCCACATTACCATTCACAGTGTGCAGTGAGAGTACAAGCCTAAAATCTCTCTCCTTTCCCCTTCCCATAACATGGGTTAGGGTGAACCTATTATTTAAAATCCAGCAATGTTCTCTGAACTGACTTTGCCTGTGTCCACTTAACGCTTTTTTTTCTTGAATTTAAAAATGGAGATAGTATTGCATATGGGAGCTATATAAATTCAAAAGCATCTTTAAAATGTTTTTTCTGAAACCATGGAAATAGTAGCCATTTTAAGAAGTGAAATTAAATTAATATTATTTTACTAATGGGAGCCAAAAGTTTTTGTTCATCTGATTTTGAGACAGGGATTCATTTCTCTTGTTAAAGACCAGCCTCAAACCCATTCCGTAAGTGAAGATAGCCATAAGCTTACCATCTTCCTGCCCTCCCTCCTGAGGGCTGAGATTGCAGAGAGCATACCGAGCTAGATTCCTCCAGTGCTGAGGATTTTATGCATTTTAGGCAAGCCTTCAGCCAGCTGACTACATCTACAGCACCAAAGTGATTTTTTAAAAACATGTTTAAATGTTTTAAGAAAAGATATTTTCCCAAAATTCTGAAGACATAATTAGAACAATTACATTTAATCTTTTCAAAAAACATGGTATAAGCCTCATCTTTCTCTGTTTTTTTTTTCACCTTTGCAGACTATGTATCATTGTAATTGTGTTGTTTAGATCAAAATGCCTGGTAAAACAAATGCTTCTAAGAGAAACTCTCAACAGTTAAAGAGAACTTCAAAACAAAGAGCTGATGAGGATGGGGATTTGCCAGAGAATGAGGTAATAAAATGTCAAATCTATCATTTAGATCCTTTGATTAGAAATATTATCTATCCCTTTAAAAAGGCCAAAAGTCTTTAGTGTGTTCTTTGTTCATAATGTGTACCTTATCTGTAGAAGCAGCTATACAGTTTTTCTCTTGTCTACCGGAAAATCCAATACAACTTTTTAGTATACATGGAAATGTGTTCAAAACCATCTTTATATCTTATGTTTAATTGTTTTTATGTCTCTAGGTTGGAATCACAGCAAAAAGAAACAGAAGTCATGCAGGGCGTCTGTCCTCTAAAGGTATTGCTCTTGTATGTCTTGTTTAAAGTGTCTTCTACTGAGTTTCATGAAAAAACTTTCAACACCATGATTATGAGTTCATTGGTAGTGAAAGGTGGTCACAGCAGCCACATTCACAGTGCTTAATTCTTCTAGCAAATATAAAAAAGTTTGTCACATTGATAGAAAACAGTCATTGTCCCCCACTCCGAATTATTCATCTCTGAGATAAGACAATTCTACTTCTTTCTCTCAATATATGCACTTGCGACTCTGCCAGGACTATACCGATAGTTTATAATCTATCTAGTTTATATTTAAACTAGCTTAAGCTTTTCAAAGTAAATTTGTTTGAAGTACTCATGTTTTCTTAAACATCATTTCTTTATAAGAAGATTCCTTGCCTCTCCATGTAGATAGTGTTCTGATTTTATATTTCCTGAGGTGTCTTGCCTTTTTCTTTTGTAATTTCTGCCCTCCTATAATTTTCATAATTATGTTCCCTTTTTCCTTACCTAATCTTTGTGAAGCCAGTATTGTTATCTCGTTGTTTATGCCATGTAAGTAGAACAGTGCACTATTTAATTGTTCTGGCGAAAGCTTTTGAGGTTTATCTGTCACGCTGATGAGAACTAGAAGGTGAATCATTGCTCCGCACTCTGAATTACTCGTGTCTGATATAAAGGTGGAATAGTCAGAGTCTATTTGTAGCTTGTTCTGTTGTTTCTAGTGTGTGTTAGAAATAGTTTTCTGTTTTTTTTTTTGAAAGTTTTAAAATTTCAAGTCATTTTTCAGAAACAAATTTTAATAATAATAACTGTATTCATTTAAAAGTGTTTGTATTTCAGTGTTACTTGCTACTATATCAGGTATTATCACAGTGGGCAAATTCATTTTCAATAACTGAGGTGTTGTAGCTGCAAGAAGATGTGAATTAAAGAGTAGAGTGTTTAGTTTCATAATGCCATTAATGTTCTTTACACTAAAATCATTGTTAAGTAAAACTGCAAACCTCTGTTTTGATTAGACTCTCTTGTATTACCAGTAACAGGACAAGCAAAGTGTACTCACCTAAAACGGATAAAAATAGCCTCCAACAAGAGAAGCCCCTGGCAGCCTGTTCCAAAGAACACTGGAGATTATTTGCAGAGTGTGATGGAGTCAGTCATTCTGTGAGTTTCTGATTTTTCCTTTGCAACTCTTACTTCTACGTAGGTATTTACTATTTACATTTTTCTAAATATTCCTACACCCTTTAGTTACCTTGTTCATGGAGGTGTCAGAATGCTTAATGTCAACATTAAGAGTGAAAAAGATACTCTTAAACAGCAGAAAGCGTATTTAGGCTCACAGTTTCAGAAGATTTGATCCATAGCCCTTAACTCCATTGCTTCTGAACCCTTGGGAGACTGAACATCATGGCAGTGGAAGCATGACTTGGAGGAAGCAGGAAACAAGACAGGCACCAGGGACCAGGTGTCACTTAAAACACACCCCAGTTTCCTGCATATCCATCCTCCAGCCAGTCACTGCTCCCTAAAATTTCCACAGATGAAGAACATACACTCAGTGCACATGCCAGTGGCAGGCATATCAAATTGAAACCATGACAATATTAGCCTTTAACAAAAAGGGTTTGCTTAATTGTAGAAACCTGGAACCTATCAGTGAAGGAAAAATCAAGTCTGTGGGATTGATTTGCAGTCTATAAGATTTTTAACTTGTTCTATCAATATTGATTCTTCAGAAGTTGCAGTCACAATAACACTTTCTCTGAAAACTACTATGTTATATGAAATACAAAGAGTTAAATTCCACAGTAGAATTTAACTACATCAGATAAGTTGGTTGTATAAATTATTATAATACAATATGATTCAAAAAAAATGTCATTGTTCTGCTTAAAGTGTTTTGTGGGTAACAGAAGAGAAATGCTATCAAATCATCGTGTGTGTGTGTGTGTGTATGTGTGTGTGTGAAGATGTCAAAAAAAAACCACTACTTTGTATTATATTATATTTGTGTTACACCAGTAATAATAAAAACAGATATGTAATAGTAAAAATCTTAGTATCATGAATTTCAGTTAAATGTAAATTATTTAAAAATGTATCTACTATAAAAGAGAAAGTGAGTGGTTCTACCTAGATAGTAAGGTTGAACACTTGAAACATTTTTGAAATACAGATTGAATTATGTTTCAAAGTAATATTTAGTCAGTCTCTTTTTTCCTCCAGAGAAATTTTAAGCAAGAACATTAAAGGAAAAGAACAAATTCAATATCATCTCAACTGCTTGAAGAAAAGGTAATATACAATTGGAAATGATTAAATTATAATTATTTTTAAAATATGATTTGCTCTTGTGTTCTAAAATGATTTCAGTGGAATGTGCTTTTCTTATTACCCTTTAAAGCTTTATTTGTGTTTGTGTGTGTGTGCACGAGAGAACATGTGCTGTGGCATGCTATTGCAGGTCAAATACAGCTTTGAAGACTTGGTTCTCTCCTACCACGTTGTGTTCCTACCTGTATCCTACCTTGGATCCTCAGGTACTTGCTAAAGCCCTTTACCTGCTGAGCCATTTTAAGAGCCTTTGTGCAATATTTTTAAAACTTTTTTGCATGAGTCAGTGTGAATGATGGTGAATTTTCCTCTAGGGACATCAATTTGGAACCAAAAATGGTTCAGATTTCGGAACATTTTGGGTTTTAGCTTTGGGAGACTGTTCAACTTACAGAGAACTTGTACAAAACCCATATTGTTATAGTGGCAGAAGCAACTACAATGAGTATATTCTCCTTAATTTCTTTCTCATAAAACCCAAGAATCAGGTCTGAGAACATTATTTTGTCATCTGCTGGAAGTGGGGGGTCACACAGATCACTAAAGACTCGATTAGAATATAGAGTAGATGTGTTCTGTAGCTAAGCCTGTAGAAACCATGTTATCTGCCTTAAACTATAAAACTCATTTATCTTTGAAAACATTTAGACTAACCTTTATTGGTTGCATTCTTTAAAAGTGAGAAGTGGGGTTTGGGGTCAGACTTAAAACTTCTAGAGTTATTTCTCTTATTCAACATTCCATACTAAACTGGCAGACTCACAGGCTATAGTAGTCTAGAAAGCATATTTAAACAGTAGTAGGAAATCCTGATTTTAAAATATATTTTAAATGTGTGAACTAAAATATGTTCTAGTAAAGTAGCCTTAGCATTCCATGACTTGCAATAATCATTAATGTATTGAAGTTAGGTGTGATTTGTTTTAGGGAAAAATGCAGCTAGCCTTTGTGAAAAAGAAAAAAAAAACAGAATATTGTAACCCTTGTAAGTGTGGGAGTAGGAAAAAAATGAAACTTTTAAAACAAAAAAAAAAAGGAGATCATGTTCCCAAAAATCAACGTGTTTACTCTGTTTTTAAGATTACTACAACAGTGTGGAACCCTGAAAGTCCCTGCCAGAACACTGAACTATTTAACTGATGTGTCAAATCTGCTGAAAATTGAAAAGGCACAAGAAAGAGCTAATGAAGAGGACATGGCTTTACTGCAGGTATGACATTCAAAAGGGCTTCAGTAATTATAGAGGGGGCAAAAAAGGACTAGGGTAAATTTAAGTCATCATAGTATTGGTCTCGTAATAAATCCAAATTTTGAATTGAGGATTTTTTTTTTTTTGTTGTTGTTGTTGGTTTTTGCTTGTTTGTTGTAAAGAAAGAAAAACTTTCACTTGAACTTTAGGCCTCTAAAATTGATGTATTTGTGATTTACTTACCTGTGATCAGGTAACAGCCCTATTCTTGTAAATATTTTTGAAAAAGCCTTTCATATATATTGATCGTTCTTTGTCCCCCTACAGTTTCCCCAGATTCCCTCACCTCCCTACCTATCCAGCTTTATGTTCTTTCTCTCTTTCTCTTTAAAACAAACAAAACCACACATATACAAAGGGGAAAAAAACACAATAATGAAAATCAAAATAAATAAGTAAAAGACCACAATAAGACCAAAAAGTATACAAAAATACTATTTAATTTATTTTATGTTGGCCAAATAATCCTAGTCTTAGGCAGTCCCATTCTTTGAGTTACTCTGTTTTAGCTGAGTTGTAGATATTTTTAATTGTCTTGAGACTTTTGTTCCATACAGTTCCAGATTGTTACCAGGTCTATAGCTCACAGATATTGAAAACTTGTTGTCCAAACACACCACAGCTACATCTCTTATTCTCACACACTCTGAAGAGTCTAACCGTTTATCTTCATTTTACTTATCTGAGAAAAATACTGCTTTTTCTAACTTTACTGTAAACAAACTGCTTAAAATTGAATTAGAGCATAGTGCTCAACTTTTAGCCTTTAATTAGTTGATATTTAAACAAAAAAAAGCAATGTTAAAGAGCTCACTAGTTATACAAACTGAAACAAATTCTAGCATACCACCCTGAGACATTTTGGAGTAGTTTGTAGATGGTACTGTTTGAATAGCTTCCGAAAGCTCGGGGTAGTAATAGTAGTTAGTACAAGAAAGATATTGTGAAGAGCATCTAGTAACTCACACCAATTAACTCCAACTTTTCCTGAGTAGGAAGAATCATGTTGTGCAGTGGATTCACATATATTGTAAATTAATGAGATATATTTATGTAGTGGCCCTACTTAATTCATAAATCCATACTACAATTTCCATCCCAAAGTTACTGCTTCTGAGCATCTTTTAGTACCAGCAACACCTATACCATTTAATTAACAGTGACATGACATTAATATAGGGTTTTTGTACATATTTTAAAGCATGATAATTGTTCACTATTTGTATCAAATAAGAGTGTTCAGAAGCAAGCAAAAATGATAGTGTGACCTAATGGGAAAGTATTTCTAGTTTCCAGTTAAAACTCAATGGCAATGGCAAAGTACAGATACAGTCTGTGGTTTCCTTGGCGCTCACTCAGAAGAGGTACCACATCTGGGCAGGATGGAATGTGTTGCTGCACAGCATAAATATGATAGGAATATCCAAGAGGATGACAAAATTATGAGATGAAATAAACTTTAAATCTTACAGTTATTTCCATTTCTCCTGTGTTGCTAGAGGCTGAACCCAGCACATGAAACACTCTGCCACTGAGTTACATGGCTAGGCTTTTTATTATATTTTGAGACAGATTCTTGCTAATTTCCCTGAGCTAATCATATAATTATAATGTCTCTGCCTCGTGAATGCTCAAATGAATTATAGATATATCCCACCATTCCTAGTGTCATAATGAAAATCTTCATTATTATATGTAACTCTTCATTTAGTAAGTGATGTGGATGTGTGTGTGTGTACGTAAGTGTAACCTTGGCTGACCTGTTACTCCGCTTGTCTCAAATTAATTAGTTAATGGAGTTAAATAATTTCTAAATGAGGCGCCTTGAAATTTTTGGGTGGTTCTTTTTGGTTTTGTTTGTTTGTTTGTCGAGACAAAGCTTCTCTGTAGATTTGGAACCTGTTCTGGAACTAGTTCTTATAGACCAGGCTGGCCTTGAACTCACAAAGATCCACCTACATGCACCACCACCTCCCGGCTTCATGGGTGGTTCTTATATCCAACAATAAGTGTACTTACAAGAAGCAAGAGAAGATACAGAAACAAAAAGAAGGCCATGTCAAGACATAGGTAGGAAGTGGCATGGTGCAGTCAAAAACCTAAATAAGCAAGGAAGAAATCTCCTCTATAATTTTGGGGTTTTTGAGACAATATTTTATTGATCTGAAGGTGTCCTCCAACTCCTGGTCTTCCTGCTCAATCTTCCCATGTTATGGTTAGAAGCATGTGCCACCATGCCCTGCTTTTCCATATAATCTTTTTTTTGTTCAGCAGTTGGGGATGAGGAAACAGGCATGTAGCAGAGCACAGAGAGACCACCCACAAAGCAGGGAGTCTCGGGAAGCAGAAAAGCGGAAAATCCAGTCTCTTCACTAGGACTGGGTTTTTAAAGTCTCCAAAGAGTCTTCCCTAATTTAGTGGTTGATCGGTTTGAAGAAAGACAGTATAGCCAGTGTATCTACAAGGAGCCACCTGGGGGTAGGGGTGGGGGTGGCACAATGCCTTTCTCTTAAGCAGCCTGACTTTTATCTCAGATTGGAAGAGTGAGGAAGAAGCCAGCCATCTTGGAAGTTTGCTGCCTTTGTTACCTTGCCATGGCCCCTCTCACTGTCTGTCTTCCTACCAAGAAATCTGTACAACTCCTAATCCTTCATTTTCCCCCTTTTAGAGATCACCTTACTACTGTAGGTAGTTTGGGGGATGGGGTGCCCATCACTCTAGCTCCTTTGAGCTGTCAAAATGGGTGATAGGGGCGGAGGAACAGTCAGTGCTGCAGAGGGATATTGATCTAAGGACCACAATAAAACTTAACGAATTGCAAAGATTCAGAACTCGAGATGTCCATCTGGTGACTATTTGCGGGAGGTTGCGATCCTCCGAACAAATTCTGAGGTGAAAGTTCAAAAATTTTACCATCTAGAAGTCTTGGTAGGGTTTGTTTTCTCTGTCGGTAAAAAAATTAAAAGGCAGGAAATAGCGGGGTGTGGTGATGCACATCAGGAGGCAGAAGCAGGAATATCTATGAGGTTGAGGGCGCCTGGTCTACAGAGTGAATTCCAGGATAGCCAGGGCTATACAGATAAACCCTGTACTGAAAAAAAATAATAAACAAACAACCAAGTAAATAATAAAAGGCTGGAAAAATCTTTAGCTCAATAAGTAACAAAGGAGAAATCTCTAGCACAGCAAAACAGCAGCTGGAGAAAGGTTTTATTGGGGGCAAAGAAACATACACAGAGCAGGGAAAAGAAGCATACATTGATGAAAAGACCTACAAAGCAGAGAGAAAACTTGGAAAGCCAAAAATACCCACCTACCCACCCTCACGACAGATAATTTAAAAAAAATCATAGCCAAACCATCACCTTTGTTTGGGCTATTGCCCTTTAGAACTGATCTATTGGAACAGCCATAGTAAACTGATATATATGGTTTGCTTTACAATTGTCTTAATCCACACATTGTAAAATCAGAAGTCAGTTCATAGAAGTGTGATGCTGTGGAGCAGGATAACTTCACCATGGAATGGAGTTCATACAATTCAAGCCCTGAAGCATTCGTAAAATCAAATGATCTCCTTCCTTCTACTTAGGAATTTCAGTTACATTAGGATTAGACAAAAAAAAATTACTTAGAGAAAAAATAGACCAATCATTACCAATATGGAGCCTTAGTCAAACAAAGTGTAAAGTAGTTCCTGTGTATAAGGAAATAAAAATAATATTGTCAACATTGTGGAATTTAATAGAATTTTAACTAATGTGGTAATACAGATCATACATATTTGTTACATCATTTAGAGTTGTGCATTGAAATATTTACAGATGAAGTAGGATGATGTCTAGGGTATACTTTAAAATAGTGCAGCTCTAATAACCCAGTAACTGGTTTATACTGTACTTGGTCTGCAATTAGCATATTCTTGTTATTTCTATATTTCATTCATTTTACATATTTCTTTGTCTTTTTCTACAAATTAACATGTTTCTTTTATTTAGAAAATGCTCATACAAGGTTTTTATTAATGTCTAATCTCAATGCCTAGCGTTTTATTCTTCTGGTATATTTAAACAGGCATTCCTAACTAAATAAATATTCCTAAGTAAAATAAAAAATATCTTCACTTTTTTCTGGCACTTGAAAGTATATGCTACTTAACAAATGCTGTTGCTTGTATCATTAGGCCTTGGTCTCTGCAAGACCCATACAAAGATCAGGACCTCTGGTACTAGCTAGCTGCTGGGTTAAGTTTAGAAGAAGCAGTGATGGGCAGTTATCTCTTTATCCCATGAAAGTAAGTTTTTCTTGTAATTCATGCTGTAGTGGCCAAGCAGCATTCCAGGGGCTCTGCTTTGAAAGGTAAGCAAAAGTAAAGTTAAAATTGTCATCTAGAGCGTGTTAAAATATAAGGTATTATATGGACACACTCTCTCCTAGGGTTTCATTTGGAAGACATTTACTTTAAAATACTAACTTATCTTTTTGCCTCAGAACGAAATAGACAAAATAGTAGCAACCACAGAGTCCATGACTGAGAATATTCAGAGCCTAAAGAACAAAATTCAAATTCTGACAAATGATGTAGAGGAAGAGGAACAGAAGGTGAAACAGGTGATGGTTAAAAACTGTATTGGTAATATTTTTTAACTGTATTTTTTAATACTAAAGTGTTACCAAGATAACTTGAGTTTTGTAAGGTGAGATAATCCCTATCTCTCTGTTTCTATTTAGGAATTCCACGTGGATACTAATAAGGTACTGTCTCTTCCAGAACTTTCTCAGAAAAGTCTTAAAGCACCCATACTTCAAGTAAGTACCCATTTACCATACTCTTGCCAGGCTGTGTTACACACACACACCCTTATATAAAACCATATCCCATTTCTTTAGGCAAACTAATCCTTTTATAAATTTTTTGACAAATTGCTTTTCTTACTTGGCATATAATTTGAACATGTTTTCTGTCAGCTCATGTAGACTATTCCTATCAGTATTTATTTAATGTTCCATTACTCCAATATACCATTGTAAAGTACTAATAGAAATGAGTAGCTTTATATTATACTCCTTTATATACTCTTATGTATTTGTAGAGTTCTAATTATAGATATGTAACTCTAACTTTTGACTTTAACAATGACATACAGCACTTTATGAGTTAGCACTGGAGTATTTATCATTAATCTATATGCTGGGAGTTTGTCTTTTCGTCCGGAGAGCTTATTGATATTGTCATATAAATGCTCATTTGATTATCTGTAATGGCCCAGCTTAGCAGGAATGGGAGAAGGAAAGACTTATTTGAAAATGAACTAATTATCGGCTGATAATTAGTGAAGTTGGGCAGTGGGTACTTAAGGTTATTATATATGTCTCCAAATAACAGAAATATGATATATTTTCATCATAAAGTGCTATAATTAACTGTACTGTCTTACCCACAGAAAGAAATTTTGGCACTAATTCCGAACCAGAATGCTCTTCTAAAGGATTTGGTTGTTCTTCATAATTCAGCCTCAGTGGCAAACATGTCAGCGTTCATTCAAGAAGCCTATAAGAAACTTGATCACTCTTAAAGAGTTTGTTTTGTTTTTGTTTTTAAGCATTGTTCCATATTAATTTATTGTTTATGAATTGTAAAACTTTCCTTTTCAAGACAGAGCCTCACTCTGTCTGTAGCCTGGGCTAGTCCAGTATCACCCATGCTGGCCTTGAACTCACAGCAATCCTGCCTCAGCATCTGAGTGCTGGGATTACTTGTGTGAGCTGCACATCTGGCCTGAAGTTGTGCAACTTAACTGCAGTAATACTACAAAACTGATGTTTCTGCAGAACAATTCCCTTCTGATATCCACTATAAAAATAGCCTTTGTGGGACTATCATTAGTATCTAATGTTCTTAAAACAGTTTATAGTAGTTGCTAAATCTAAGAAATCCATGTATACTATATCTATAGTTACTTGCTAAGACCATGTACTAAGAATGATTTTTAAAATTCAATAAAAAGACAATGTTGTAACAGTTCATGATTTCTGGATGAAACTTATTTATTGGGAGTAGCTTTGTGGATAAGAAGGGTTTATGTGTAGCACTTAATCAGTAAAGATGTGAGTGTGTCTTTCTCTCTAGCTAATAACCTACATTTTTTTGTTTGGCCATGTGGAACTAGAAGAATCCCACATGCTTCCTTAAATCCCTGGTCTTTGTGGAATTATTGCTGTTTTTTCCAAATTTTTTTTTTTTTTGAAGGTAGTAACATTTTGGTCCTTTGGTTGGTGAATGCTTAGATGTTGGATATTTTCTGCTGTCATTAAAGTATACTCTAAGAAGATTGTTTAAAAGGAACCTAAGTATATCTATTCCCTTAAAAATGAAAAACAACAAAGAACAAAAACCCAGCCAAAAAACAGTTTTGGGGTAAGCCAGCATAGGAGAACTGACTGCCGAAGGTAGCCGGCACTGCAATGACAGGAGGAGGTGACAGCCTAGGCTTACTGTGATGTATGAAAGAACTGAAGCTGAGAGTGTAGCTGCTGGCTGGAAGGAAGCTCCAGCACCTGGAGTAGAAAGAAGTGTTCCTATGGGAAGTTACACAGAAGTGGCCCACAGCTCACCCATGTACCTGAGCTTTCTGAGAAGCTGTTAACACGCATGTCAGTTAGGAGACAGCTTAGGTGCTGTTAGTGCCCTCCACGGGTGTTCATCTCATCTCAACAACTATCTCTAGAAGATAGGTGCCAGGCCAGCTGACAGGCAAGGTGGTAGTTTTGGCAAAAGACAGCATTAGTTATATAAAGCTGTATCCCACCAAAGAATTCTTGCATAAACTTTGCCTCATGGTACGTTTATGTATGTGAAGAAATAATTCCATAAGCAGGTGAAAATCATCTCTAAGCAAAAGATGCACATTGGTTTATATTTTTTAGCTACTTATAACTCCAGTTGAAAAATTTCTAGTAAGGAATATTTTGTCACTTTGTTAACTTTATTAAGGATATGTCATAATACCGCTAATTGCCCCCAAGCAGAGCTCCCCAGAATTCACCTACAGTTAACTATCTTGGGATTGATGCCTATTATAGAGGGAAGTCTTGTTTTAGGAATCCTGGAGCTGCTCGATTCCAAAGAATCAGAAGCAGGATTGACTTAGGAAATAATGTCAGGAAGACATCAGGAAAGGAATAAATGCCACAGAATAACTTAAAACCCTGCACTCAGCAACTGAAAACTTCAAGCTTTTAGACTAATAAAAGCCCAAGTCATTGATGTTTATCATTAGTTAGAACTTTTACACCAGCATGCTGTTTTCCTCAGTATATCTGCTTGATAAATGATTTCAGGTCAATTAGAATTCTAGTCTATCAGTACTCTGAGGGAGAGGCAGCTCATTGCCATGGATGAACTAATCGGCAGCCCTCCTATCTTTGGAAGGATATTGCCTTTAACTTAGATCTCTGCTACTGTCAGGGACCTAACAGGCAACCAGAAACATGTTTTTCTTGAAATGCTTTATTTTGGCATACTTTTGTGAATAATTTGAGATAAATACGTAGCTAATATTTCTTATGGCCACATAGATGATAAGTAAATAAATACGGTATGAGTGAACAGCAGGTGTTAAAAGTTAAAAGTTAAAGTTAAAAGTTAAAAGTAAAAATAAACGAAATAGAGGTTAAAATAAAGCACACAAAGATGGAAAATACACAAAGAATTTTGATACTGTATGCTATTATGCTCTCTTTGAATTGTTTGAATGCTGAGGAAGGAGCAACAGCTGCTAAAAGATACTTGTTTATAAATGCTGCTGAACTAATCCAACATAGATATTTTGAAAATGCTTTGAAATTTGGATCTAAGGACATGATGCTTTGGAAAGGAGTTTCTTATTTTGTTTTCACAGAGGGTGCGAGTCTGTGGATTTCTTCTATCGGGATATGGCATGACAGACCACGCCCTCCTGAAGGGTTGCTGTAAACATCTTCAGAAAATTGCTTCGCTCAACTGCCAACTGAGATGAAACTAGCACACAGGTTATACCATGAAAGACCTAATGAACGACGCCCCCATTCAGCAGGAAGCAGTTTGGAGAGAAATAACTGTGCCCATATTCTCAAATATTGTTTATAAACGTTCTTTTACATTTAAAGGGGGATATGATATAAGTATGAATAATTTGCATTGATATGGATTTTGCTTTATTTGATATAGATTTAAGGTCAATTTTGTTATATGCATATGTATTTCTGATCTTGATTAAGGTATTGTGATTATGTATTTTAAGTAAAAATGTAATGTATATAGGTTGTTAATAGATAATCATAATAGTCAAGTTTATAGTCATGTTAGTTAAGATTTTCTAGATGTGCATAGATATATTTTAGATAGGCATTCTTCATATTTTTCAAAGATTATAGAATATGGCATTTTAAATGTTTTAATAATTTAGGACTTTTCATGACAATGAGACACTCTGCTCCTGGCAGCACCAATCTACTTCAAGAAAAAGATGGGCATTGAAGAGGATCCTTATGGAGTTTGATAGCCATTCGAGCAAGAAACTGCTCTTGCCTGGACTATTGCATAAACTGGACACAGAGAACACGCAGAGAGAGGACTACTGAACTTGCCTAAAGGTGAGATGATCTTTCGGCGTTCCTGACTCATGAAAGAGTCTGTGAGACATTCTGCAGGACAAGCAGATAGTGACTGCCTTTGAAATTTCCTGCTTTGTGGAAATGTCTGCTGGAAACTATGGGCCTGTAGGCCGAAGATGGATGCCCCAACGGTACAGAGAAACTTTGGGTGACTGTCCAGGCAGCGAGATGTCTCTGTCATTTCTAGAGTTTGAAAGTTGCTTATTTTTTGTTTGCTTAGATAATATTGTATCTTTCTGGAGTCTTTGATGGAGTTAAGAATAGTTAGTTATAGTTATAGTTTTCCTTAGTTATGATAAAGATTATTGTAATTTTTACTTGATAACTGTTTTGTTATATGTAATTTTGCTATGTTAAAGTTAAAGCCTTTCCTTTTTGTTTAAACAGAAAAAGGGCAAGTGATGTGGGAGTGTCATATCAATCTGTTGATTTCATTGGTTAAATAATAAAGGAACTGCTTGGCCCTCATAGGTTAAAACATAGGTGGGAGGAGTAAACAGAACAGCATACTGGGAGGAAGAGGAAATGAGCAGAGACTCGACAAGCTCTGCTCTCTGGAGCAGAGAAGCCATGTTCCAGTCCCCCGGACAGACGTGAGCGATGAAGCTCCAATCCAAGATGGACGTAGGCTAGAATCTTCCCAGTAAGCGCATCTTGGGGTGCCACACAGATGATTAGAAATGGGCTAAATTAATATGTGAGAGTTAGCCGAGAAGAGGCTAGATAGAAATGGGCCAAGCAGTGTTTAAATGAATACAGTTTGTGTGTTGTTATTTCGGGGCATAAGCTAGCCAGGCGGCCGGGGTGCTGGGGACGCAGCCCCGCTGCTCCTATTACAACAGGTGTCAGTAAGGCAATATCCTAGTCCTAGCAACAGAGAACTATATGAAGCTCTGATGGGTTTGAAAAAGGCCTAAGAGCCAAGCCAGATACTGAATGCACTACAGACTAGAGAGCTCAACATATTTTGCCACACCAACTCCAGTGTCGTCTGTGTGACATGACATATGTCATTATGCCGGACGGGAGCTACGTGTCCTATGGGACTAGGCTTCCTGGTGGTCAATGGCAGACAGCCCGGTATTAGCCACTGCTGAGGCATAGACGGGTTTCTCGAGTGGCTGGCTATATGGAATATGAGCTTTGCACAAATTCTTTCATAATAATGATAGTCTTTAAGGATCATTCTCTTCAGAAACAGCTCTGCGATAAGGAAGCACAGTATGGGAATGTATAAGACTACAGCAGAACCTTTGTCATACACAAGGTGTATGATGAGCAAGGGAATAGATGGGTTAATGTTGATGCACAAAGACTGTTATATTATACTTTGAACTTTATGGATAGGCTTGCTAGATCCCAACCCCCATGATGTCTGCTGCATAAGAAGGTACTAAAATGTATAGTTCAACAGGTGCAGAGAACTGATTAGGTATATTTGGTCACTAGATGAAATAAAGGGTTAGGAAGAGGAAGGGCCATGATAGCGATAATGAGACAGAAACTTTCTATTCATAAGATGAAACCACTTGTCTGAGGTTTACAGTCCCAAGGACAAGATTTCCTCTTCTAAGGATGCTTTATGTCTAACACCTGTTCCTGATAATGTACTTTTCTTAAATATTGCTGATGTGACTAAAAGAAGCTTTCATACTGTGCCAACCAATGACACATGACCTTCTGATTTGTTCTTTGTTTGAATACTATATAATGAAAACATGAATTCAGTAAAATTGCAGCAGATTCCAACCACTCTCTTGTGTGTTGTGTCTGTCTGTCATTCGCCGAACTTGTGCCTTCCTGTTACCAGGACCCTGCTTCTCCCACGGTCTGAGTGGCTCCCCTGAGCCGGTCCGTGGCAAGTATGTCTTTATAGATAAAGAACCACAAGATAGCTATAAGTGAAATACCAAGAGAAACAGATTAATTTCTCAAAGGAAAAGTTTTAAAGTGAAGAAATATTTGAAAGATATTCAACCTTAAAATGATCACTTACACACAAAATAAGTGTTTTCACCAGTTGGGTTGGCAAATGTCTATTTGTTAATTATTTAGAACTCAGACTGAAAACTGTTGAAATAAACTAACAGGGAAATAAGTCTTCAGTAAACTGCCATAGGACTATAACGTGGTATAACTGTTTGGCTAAGCTACTATACAGGTAAATTACAGCCTCCATGTCACGTCAGTCATCTAAAATCCTTTATGTAAGCCTCTCCGTTCCCTCCCAACTCTGTTGGGCTCTGTTTATTGTGAAACACCTGCGGTAGAACCTACGATTAAAGGATTTGCGTTATGTGGTTGGATATCATTTCATTCTTTGTTTACCAAAAATAAGTAGTTTGCACCTGTCAAAATTAGCCTTTGAGTTGACATTGGTGTAAATCTCACATTTCGTTCATTGTCAAGAAATTTTCAGCTTTGGAAAAAAAGAAAGGAAAGAGCAAATAGAGAAATTCAGATTTCCCAGTTGAGTGATAGCGTTATCTACAGGTGTGAGCCCTGTTTGTGTTCAAATGCGCTTTTCTTAAAAAGCTGTTCTTCGGTGCATTTCTTTACTTCTAAATCACCACACAACAGCGACTTCTTTTGGCTTAGGGGTTAGGCCATAAATAACCTGACCTCTTAAATTCAAATAATTCCATTGGACACTCTGCACATGGTTCTATTCTACATTAATAGTATCAGTTCATTAGAAAACTAAGGACCACAAAAAGATATATATTGCCCTTACATGTCTGATGTTTTTATCAATATACCAGTATCTAACACACCTTAATTTTATCACAGGATAATTGACATAATGGTTTCTCGAATAGCTGGGTTTCAGTTGCCAGTTACTCATTTTATTCCTTGGAACAGTGTCTTTCAGGAAGAACGTCCTAACTTACCTAGTCTCAGCAGTTAAGATGGCAAACAGTGGCCTCCTCTGTGGCCTTTTCAAGCAAGCACTCTCCGAATGCCAGGGACATCTCTGCAGCTTGTTTCCCAAAGCCCTATTGAGCATATACTGAGATGCTCAAGTGCCCACTCGGTGGTGGAAATCTGCAACCTGACTTTTCATTTAAAAGAATATGGTGCAGGAATTATAATTCTCAAAACGACTCTCAGTTCCACAAATACCCATTTCTGAGATTCTTTAACCTTGGAAGTTTAGGGCAACAAAATCGTTTTCTTAAAAAACATTTAAAAGCATCCAAAAAGTCAGTACATATATCACTTTCCTATTGTACCTCCTTTGCCTAGCTTCTGTTCTTATTTCCTACCCCACCCCACAATGGGATTCTGATAAATAGGTAGGCCTCATGTCTAAAACGGATCTAACTAGCCATCTATTCAAGGTTCATATTTGTTGGGTTTTGCACTACCAGACTAGATGGCATTGAAAAGAAAAACGGATTGAAAATACCTGTGCTGGATTTGAGACGATTATTATCAGGCCTGCACAAATCCCACCCCTTCTCTAGGTGTGGCCACTCTCCCTCCTCTTTCCACTAAGGCTTAATTAGAAAAGTAGCCCAGGCGTATAAGTTTACCATTTACACAGAACGGGCTCTGCAGAGAGACACAGCTAAAATACCTGTTTCCAACAGAACTCTCTCAACAGCAAGGTATGTTTTGTAAATAACCCCCTCCAAGTCATTAGTCTATCATTGGGAAGGAAGGAGAGACACGGTAAAGATACAACTCACCTTCTCTAGATAGGATATATTCTTGTGTTTAGAGGAAAGAACGCTTTTGTGTGGTTTCATTTTTCATTTCAAATTTTCCATGGGAAAATAAGCATTACATAATTTCAAGTTGCACTGTGGTGTGATTTTAACTTGAGTAACAGAAGATAGGTCTGTCGTCTGAACCAAAAGTTCGTTATATGTGATAGCTGTGAGCGGTAATTACGAGCAATGGATGACAGCCAGGTCCTCGAAAGAAACTTTTCTTGTTTAAAGAGGAATGAAAAAGGTCCTCTATTTCATCCTAACTTTGATTCATTTCCCCCAAAGTCTTAAGTGCCACATACAGAGACAAAACACAGGAATTGTGAACCTAATTGATGAAAGGATTTTTTGTTATGTTTTTGGTTTTGGTTTTTTCCTGTTACACAGTATTTATGTTAGAATCAGAAACCAAGCTGATTCCAGATATTCAGAGCTGAAGGACAAAGATTTTAGAACATGCAAATCTGTTACCTCAGAAAGCAACTCTAGAAGTTCCTAACATGGTAGCCTTAAAATGAGCGTTTTGCTGGAGGCCTTGTATTCATTGCTGCTCTCTTCAGCAGGGAGCTGCCCTGGATCCAGTTCTGTGACCTAGGGTCGCTTTCAGGAACTTCCAGGGGCTGGAAACACAAAGGACTTTTGCCTACCAAATCCCTTTCCTCACTGTCTAGGCTCCAGGGCTGTAGGAAAGTAAATGTCTCAAAGACCCAGGTTGTAGTAGTTTATTCGAGTAGCCCTTGAAAATTAAAAACATTTTGAAATTATTAATTGCAATTTAAACAAAATTTAAAAGCTCACTGGCAGCAGAGATATATCATAATAAAGAAGGTAATTTTCCCAGGGTAAGGCTCCAAGACTCATCCATCATCTGAGGCATGTACAATTTCTGCAAATTTGGAAAAGTGAAATGTATAACTTATGATAGTAGGAGCTTATGTTCATAAGAATGCTCCCCTAAAAATAAAAATAAAGATACCGGGCATTGTGTTATAAATGGTGTACTATCATGAAAACAAATTAATGTTTTTCTTGTTCCTAAAAATGATTTTCCAAGACAGTTATTCTTCCATTGTATGATTAATCAATAAAACTTTCCAAGTACTATCTCTGTGTTTTTAAACAATGTTCCTAAAGAAACTCAAGTTCTTAAACCTTGAAAAACTTATTTTTCTCGACAAGACTTTTCATGTGTGCCTATTGGCAGAAACTTACTTAAGTAAGTTATACACCTTTACTTTTCAATTCTAGAAGACATTCTGATTATTAGGGACCTGTAGTGAAGTAGGAAAGACATGGCATTCTGCAAACTTTAACACTTTGTATACATACAAATATATACACATTTTCTTTATCTATGAGAATTTCTGTATTCTGTTTTGTGGGACTAACCAGATCTTCACATTTGATGAAGATCACCCGTGAAATTCATCACTCTTCATTGATGAGGCATTTTCACTTCTGTGTGTTAAAAGTAGTATCATGTGTGTAAGGTCCAGGGGAATATCTGATTTTAATTTTTCACCTGAGTAATCTGTTGGTTTCAAAAGCTAAGCCCTGAAGGGAGTCTGATCCAGGGAGGCTTTGAATATAGGAAACCGGACTGCGGTGCAGAGATGGCCGACAGGCAAAAGCAAGCAACTGACAGGAGAGGAACATGGAGGAATCTTATGGATCCCTGAAGCAGTACCTAACCCTGTTTATTTCTCTCCGTGTTAACTACCGGAAAGTTTAATGGCAAATGTGAGCTCCCAGCACGGCGTTTCTCATTGCAGGTGGTTCAGTCTGCACTGTGGTGTGATGCAGTTGATACTGAAGCATTGCTCCTAGGGGAACGGAGTTAGGTTCAACAAGACTGTTTTCAATCACAAGTTATGCATAACCTCACTTTGCATGTTCTTTTTGTTATACACGGTGTTTAGTCAATATGTATTGTTGACTGGCTCTCATCAAAGTGGTCAGTAACACTAAAACTCATGCTTGAACAATGCTTAACGTGCTCTTCCTGCGAGATACCACAGTCTCCTTGCACTTAGGAATATCTAGGCAGCATTTATGCACTATGACTAGGAGCCATTTCTAATTTTTTAATTGTTTGTCAGTTCCATATATTTATGGCATGAACTTAACTTCCTTTCACCACTGCTGCCTGCCATTTTTCTTTCTCTCTCTCTCTCACCCCCTTTCTCTCCCACTGGAACCCTTCTTCATGAGTCACCCACTCCATCATCTGTTCCTTTTATGTAAGGCCACTATATTTAATTAGAGTTCCTTTCCCTTGACCACGGGTGGAAAATTATTCAGTGAAACAAGGGTCATTCATCAATGGCGACACCACCTCTGAAGGAAATGACACACATTTTCCTTAACACCTGTTAATTGTCAACAGTCAATCGCAGAGATGTGGAACCTCTCATGACCCGTGATGAAATGTTGGCAGGTCTACTCTCATACAGATGACCACAACTGTAATGATTCAGTGAGGGCAACAGCCCTGTCATGTCAAGGAAACACCTTTTGTTGTACATCTTCCACTCTCTGGCTCTTATTCCTATCCCCCTCCTGTACTCCCTGAACCTTAGAGAGAGTGATACAGCTGCCCCCTTTAGAGCCAAACGCTGTACCATTGCATATCCTCACATTTTAAACAGAAAATTGCTAACAAAAGGTATTTTTTTATTAGGTAAATAAAAGTAACACTAAATAGTGACTCTTGTTTACAACTTCAGACCTGAAATAGGACAATAAAGTTCTCTGTGGAACTTAACTAGAAATGTGTGTCAGGAGACAGTTTTTTATTGTCCTTTACACATCTGTAGATAACTGCCACCACACTGACAGCGTTGATTTGGCAGTTATAAATAAATCTTAATTTAAGGCAGTTGGATGTCGCATATGAAATCCAGGAATAAGATTCTATCTGGAGGACCATAGTCTATTGACCAAACGTTCTCTAGGCTCTATTCCTTTTGTGTCTTATTTTCCATTTCCCTGAATTTCAATTTCAACTTAAATCTTTTATATGTATGTACATGTATACACACACACAAATATATATATATATATATATATATATATATATATATATATATACACTTGTGTTTAAAAAATTGTTTCACAAGCCGGGCGGTGGTGGCACACGCCTTTAATCCCAGCACTCGGGAGGCAGAGACAGGCGATCTCTGTGAGTTCAAGGCCAGCCTGGTCTACAAGAGCTAGTTCCAGGACAGGCTCCAAAGCCACAGAGAAACCCTGTCTCGAAAAACCAAAAAAAAAAAAAAAATTGTTGCACAGCATTTAGAGCATGATAGAGCTAGCAGGTGGTATCATTTTATCCTCTAATTAAGACACAAGAAAGAGTTCAGGACAAACCAAAGGTAATGTTTGTTGACAAGCATTACAATTTCTCCAGAAGAGGAGGGGCCTCCAAGCTAAGGAGACCATTGTCGCTAAAGGAGTAGGTATTTTTGTTTGCTTTTACTGTGTCAAACCCAGTTATTTCTCTTCCATCCCTGTAATTATTGGTCCATAAGTATCAATATTTCTCTCCTATAACACGGAACTTATATGGTGGGTGATGGTAAAGAAACTGACAAGCCAGGAATGTTCTCCCTTCTTGCTGCCAGCAAGCTGTTTGAGACTAACAAAAAACAAAACACACTTGAATATAGAAGTTCAGTTCTCACTAGTTCCCTGCTGGGGACAATCAGGATATAGTGAATGTGTAGTCCCCTCTGTAAATGATTAGGTCTAGTGATCTCCATTTGTACATATTCACTGGTTTACCTACCCTGCAGCCCTCCCTGCCCACCTTCCATTTCCATCCTCTTCAAAGGCAGCATCAGCATTACACTAAAAGAAAACGGGATCCCTAGCATATTCCCAGTAAGATCAAAAGTTAATGAGCAGAAATTAAATGTCTATCTTCAAGTTTCTAGTTAGGTGCGGAAGCTCAACCCTTTGGAGACGATGTTGGTGTTAAACTGCTCCACCAAATTACTGATACTGGAGAAAATGTTGAAGAGTCACTTTCCTGAATCACTCAAGGTATTGTGAGCCTAATCGTACTGTGTACTTTATTGTGTTAATCTAGGAGGTAATGTCAGATGCAACTCTGATGAACATGTTAGTTTCCCAGTCTGCTCCTGTCACCATTCTGTCATCCCAGGGGACTCCTTAGGGAAATTTGGACAATGGTAGACTGTGTTATTTCTGAACATGGTTTAAATGATAGAACTTGGTGGTGCTGAAGATAAGACTATGCTTGAGGACTAGAGTTTAGTTATAGGTTTGTTACCTCTGGGTCACTCAAGCCTCCAATCTAAAATTCCAGAGGGCCTGCTGATCACTCCATGACAGTGTTGAAGATATCATAAATTAATATTATAATAAATGTAGAAATGAGGCTGCTGTGAGCAATGAAGTTACCTTGGAGTTGTTTCCTGTTTGATGATGATGATGGTGAGGAAGAAGAAAATACTGTGATATTAACTTAACAATCCTTGCTATGTTGCTGTAACTTTCACTAATTCTGTGTGTACATGATGTTTTTAGGATGGACATTTATTAATGAAGGAAACAGATGGGAAAGACATATTTTTCAGAACAGCCTCTTTTATTACCTTCATATTAATTGGTGCTCAGTCACCAAGCATTCTCTCTCAGAATTATAGAATATCAAGATTTAACAGACTTTTTACTAGTTTCCATGGTCATATTTGAAATGGTAACTCCACATTTTGTATATGTGTGTGAATATTTCTATAATTCCTCTCTCAACTGGAATAGCTAATGGTCTCTGGTTCTCTGGCTCAGGTGTATGGAGCAGTGATGAACATAAATCGTGGTAATCCCTTTCAAAAGGAAGTAGTATTGGACTCATGGCCCGACTTCAAAGCTGTCATCACCCGGCGACAGAGAGAGGTACAGTGCTGAAAAGCAACTGAGAAACATTAAAAGTAAAAATTGGCTCCAACTGGAAAGAAGGGGTTATATAAAAGGAATGGTATGACTATTACAATAGCACACATTATCTTAACATGTCATGCATGCCATCAGCTGTTTGTAGGTGGCTACTTTGGAGTCTCAGATGGAAGACTGCTAGCCCAGAATTGTTCCCTTAGCATCTCACAGTCTCTAGAAGATTGCTATGTACAAACTAGCTCCTTCACTAGTAGGGGATTTCTTATGACTGATGAATTTGGGAATTTTAAAAAACATTGAGAAAACTTAAGGAAGTCAGCACAATGAGATCAATGTTCTCATTCTCCCTCTGAGGCTAAAGAGAACCTCAAGTGATCAGAGTTGATCTGCCCTCTGCATGAGGAAGGTGGTGAGGGCCGTGGGTCTTACATGGTGCTCACTGACTTTTAACTTTCCTGTGTATGTGTGTGTGTGTGTGTGTGTGTGTGTGTGCAGCTAGTGATAAAAGCCAGGTATCCTGATGAGCTTCAGCTGTTAATGTGATGAGTTCTATGTAGCGGTGTAAATGAAGGCAGACAGAAATTATAATAATATATTCAGCTTTAATTGGGAAAAGACTTACAGAACCCGAGGTTCCAGCGGAGAACAGGAAAGCATAAGGGAAGGAGGAGAGCACACCAGCAATATTTATTAGTAAAAAATATCCTCAGGCGACCCCGCCCTACCAGCAAGGTGATTGGCTGGAGCTTCCCCTACATCTCCCCCTTTTGTCTAAATAAGATAGAGCCAAAGCAAATACAACTATATACAATAGGAACAAATAATTTTTTGTTTAAACAGAAAAAGGGGAAATGATGTGAGAAGGTCACATGTCAACCTGTTGATTTCATTGGATAATAAAGAAACTGCCTTGGTCCATTTGATAGGCCAGCCCTTAGGTGGGTGGAGTAGATAGAACAGAATGCTGGGTAGAAGGAAGTGAGGGCAGATGCGATGAAGCTCCGACCCAGGATGGACATAGGCTAGAATCTTCCCGGTAAGCGCATCTTGGGGTGCTACACACATTACTAGAAATGGGCTAGTCCAGATGCAAAAGTTAGCCGAGAAGAGGCTAGATATAATGGGCCAAGCAGTGTTTAAAAGAATACAGTTTCCGTGTAATTATTTTGGGGCATAAGCTAGCCAGGCAGCCGGGAGCCGGATGGCAGAAACGCAGCCCGCAGCTCCCTCAACAGTTCTAGAGTCATCTGAGGCAACTCAGCAGAGGCACTGCTCAGGCTACTACAGTTTTAATTTTTATAAATTAAATCCTAGAAAGTCAGAGTTCTTAAAATTTTCTTAGTTCTGGAAGAAAGAATCAAGGGTAAAAGTCACAAAATTTCTAATTTTCTCATTATAGTATATTAGCTTCATTCTTGTTCTCTGTTTCTCTATAACTGATTTGAACAATTGAAACTTAGCTAGATGGTAATAATAGCTAGTCTTTCCAGGGCATGGATTACCCAGCTTGGGTATTGCATTCATGACTATGTCTTCTGCCCAAGGCTGAGACCGATAACCTTGACCATTACACAAATGCATATGCTGTGTTCTACAAAGATATCAGCGCTTACCAACAGCTATTGGAAGATCATGACGTTATCAACTGGGACCAAGTTTTTCAGATACAAGGTAAGGTCAAGTTCAAAGCATATATTATATGCTTGCATGTTCCTTTCTTATCACGTGCACCAGAGAGGTATGAAAAGATGCCATGGAGACTAGAGAGATAGCTCAGTGGTTAAGAGTACTTGCTGTTCTTCCGGAGGACCAGAGCTCAGTTTCTAACACCATGTAAGTGTTAGGCAGCTCAAACCACCTGTGACTTCAGCTCCAAGGAATTTGAAACCATCTTCTGGCCTTTGCAGTCAATGTGCCCATGTGTGCGTACACACACACACGCACACACACACATACACACACACTTTTTATAGATCTCTTAAAAGATATTACATACATGTGCAATATATAGAGACAGACACTTAGAGATAAGTCCATAAATACTTAACATATATACTTGAGTTTTATATAGTTACTATTCCTATACTAGAATATGTATGTTACCTTTGGCTTGGATCACTTATTTTTCTCTTGTAGGCAATATTTTGAGTGTTGGGTATGAGGGAAGCCCAGTGTTTGTGAGGTAGAGGCAGAAGGATCCAAATTTAAGGCCTGCCTAAGCCATATAGACTACATATATAGCACATGGTTAAAAAACAATAAAATACAAACCTTTTGATTACTTAGCTATAACTCAGTTTTGTAATAAGGGACACTAGTTATTGCAGCTGTAATTTTAGTAGCACTAATCTGTAAACTTTCTAGTCTTTACTGAGGCTCAGCTCAGGGAGGGAGGTGCCCAGGTTCAGCCATCACACTGCATTCCATGTGCCTTCTCACCCAGTTGTAGTCTTGAGGCCATACTGAGAAGTGACTCACAAATGGGGAGGAAAACAGAGTCACATAACATGCTTCAGTAATCAGCCTAGAAGAAAGAAAGCCACGTTACAGAGGACTCTGTCCACCCATAGTCAGACTGCAAAGGCTAGAAAACAGGGCACTTGCAAAGATATGCAATGCTGTAGCTCTTAAGAACAGAGATGAAAAAGTCTGGGATAAAATCGAACTCGCTGAACATAGCGGACAATGAGGACTACTGAGAACTCAAGAACAATGGCAATGGGTTTTTGATCCTACTGCACGTACTGGCTTTGTGGGAGCCTAGGCAGTTTGGATGTTCACCTTACTAGACCTGGATGGAGGTGGGTGGTCCTTGGACTTCCCACAGGGCAGGGAACCCTGATTGCTCTTTGGGCTGACGAGGGAGGGGGACTTGATTGGGGGAGGGGGAGGGAAATGGGAGGCAGTGGTGGGGAAGAGACAGAAACCTTTAATAAATAAATAATAATAATAATAAAAAGAACAGAGACCAAAGCCCATTTTTTTGTATGCTGGGGGTGGGGAGACAGTTCCCAGAACACTGCCTGATAAATATCAAACAAAGGGGTATAACTAATTAGCATGATGGGAGAAAAGAGGGGGATCTGGATGAATCAACTGAGCTCAATCTTCCAACCCCAGGCTGCACCTGGAATACCATAAGGGACCTTGTAGAAATCGACAGGAAGCTTTAAAGTTGCCTTGTGTTCTAGTCTCATTCCTGTGGATGATAAAATACCATGACCAAAATAGCTTAGGGGCAAAAGGAGTTTATTTCAGCTTACAGCTGAAATAATTTCCTCATCAATCCCTGGGGGGTCAGTCAAGGTACTAACTTCCAACACTGCATCCAAGAACAGAGAAGTCACGGGCAGAGAAACGAGGACGTGCCCATCCACACTCACTCACTTAGCTGCTTGCTTGCACTCAGTTTTATTTCTCTACTCTTAACAAGTTCAGGCCTGATTCCTGCCAAAGCTGCCACCCACAGCGGGCTGGTTCTCTCCAGATCAGTTAACTGATTAAGACAATACTGCACAGATCTGCCCACAGGCTAACCCCCAGATAGTCAATCCTTAGTGAGACTTCTTTCCCATGTGATTCTAGGTTGTCAAGTTGAAGGTAAACATCACACCTTACCATATTAAATAAATCTAAGCTCTTATAAACAGCCGCCTTTAACTTTTAAAGCTATAAATAAAAAAGGGACAATTCTCTTCCATAAAATTAAGTAAATTAACATATAAAACTTCCAGTAAGAAATTCCAAATTCCCTTGAGATATTTCCAGCAGTAGTGGAAGCGCATGACTGGTGATGACAACATAATTTGATTTGTAGATCAAGAAGAGAATGACTGTAGCAATACATATATAACTAACTGTATCGTGGTTAAAACATGACAGGCTATCAGACAGTGGTATTGATGACAGTTGGCATAAAAATGCTGAAATAAATGACTGTGGTTCTGTGTCTGTCGTCATCCAGGGCTGCAAGGTGAATTATATGCTGTTTCCAAAGCCGTTGCCAATGCAAAGCTGTTGGATTTGGATATACAGCTGTCTTCCTTCAAGGCTGTCCATTTTTCTCCTGTTTCATCTGTGCCAGACCACAGTTTCCTGTATGTAAAACAGGTTCTACATTTGGAGCTGGATTTACTGTTATGCAAGTCCTAATAACAATGCCGGAATGTTTATTATTGTGAAAGAATAGTTAGGCTTTAAGAATTGGGCCATTGGGCTAAGGGTGTGTGTGTGTGTGTGTGTGTGTGTTTACGTACACTTTTTCTCTTCCTGTGTTTTTCATTACTTGTTATTCCTCTGAAAATCAAATAGTATCTTTGTCAATAGTCAGTGAGCTCATGAAACCTGCATTTTCCTAGTATATGAAGTATACTTAGAAAAGTCATCTCTTGGTTCCCTCCTTCATGATACATTCCTAAGTAATCCTTGTGGTCTGAGTCCAAAGTTGTTGAGGTTTCTGCTGTTTAAAGCTAGAGGTGTGTTACTGGTTTACGTTGGGCGTTTAATGACAAGGGACTAAATGATTTAAATATATCCCTCTCCCTTTCTGTGTTCCTTTTTCATCTGTCCTCTAAGGTAGAACCATCATGACTCTATTTTTTACAGAGCTGAAATAAAACACACAAGTGAGTCCTGAGGCCAGGAACTGATCGCAACTCCAGCATGAGAGGGCAGTCCCTTGCAAACACGTGTCTCTGTGTGTCTACATTGCCTCTTCTCTCTTATTTGAAGGCCTTGCATCATTAGCCTCTTCCCCTCAGCTTATTCTTCCTGGACCTCAATCCCTTCTTAAGAACTGGGGCCTAGGAGCTGGAGAGATTGATAGCTCACTCTGGTAAAGTGTCTTTGACACAAGCACCCACTTAAAAATTGGTTGTGGCAGCAAACACCTGTTGCTCTGAGGCAAATAAGAGTCTCTCTGGCACTTGCTGGCCATCCAGTCCAAGTGGGATTTAGTGAGAGACCCTGTCTCAAAAACAGAGTGGAGAACAATTGAAGAAGACACCTCATGTTGACATGCACACACACACACACACACACACACACACACACACACTTTATAAGTTAAATTAAAAGAATTAGGGTGTAGTATCTTTTTTAAGTGTTTTTTTTAAAGAATAAAACAAGGTTGATTAAAAAGTGCCCACCTCCATGCATGTTAGTTCTCTCTGCTCCTGTGGTAGGTGCTGGAGGACATGGTAAGCACAGACTAACTCTAACATTGCAAGAAATCAAAGGAAATCACCAGGGCTTTCTTTTATGTTTTATATGGAAACTTGGAGCACACACGAACTTTGAAAGGAAAAAACCCTCCCACAAAACATTGGTAATCTTTCACATATACCCTGTGACCTCCCCAGCACAGGGACAATCTTCCATATATCTATCCTTAGAACTGTACCATATGAATGCTGCACACCTATTCAATTAATTGAAACAGAATGTGGTACACTCTATCCTTAATCCTAGCTACTTTAAGATGTAATAGGCAAGGAATATTTTTTTGTGTGTGGTGAGGACGGTTTTCGATACAGGGTTTCTCTGTGACACCCTGGCTGTCCTGGAACTCTGTAGAGACCAGGCTGCCCTCAAATTTAGAGATCTACCTGCCTCTGCTTTCCAAGTACTGTGATTAAAGGTGTGTGCCACCCCAACTCCTGGGTAAGACGAAGATTTTTAAAAGAAAAACTAATCCCTGTTTGTCTTCCCCGGCCTTGGCTGGCCACTATTTCATTCTCTGCTTTATGGAGATTAGGATTTTAGATTCTTCATGTGAGTGAGATTGTGTGCTCTCTGACTTTCTGCACTTGGCTTATTTTGATTAATATAACAACAGTCCCATCCGTGTTTTTACAGATGATAAGACTGAATCTTCTTTTTAAGGATGAATATGATTTCATTGTATATATGTCACATTATTTGTAAATGCCTAACATGAGTCCGTGTCTTGCTTATTGAGAAGCATGCTGTGGTCAACAGGGACTGATTTTACTACTTTGGCTATATAGTCTGGAATAGAATTTCTTTTTCTTTTTCTTTTCTTTTTTTTTCTGAGACAGGGTTTCTCTCTAGCTTTGGAGCCTGTTCTGGAACTAGCTCTTGTAGACCAGGCTGGCCTCAAACTCACAGAAATCTGCCTGCCCCTGCCTCCCGAATGCTGGGATTAAAGGCATGTGCCACCACTGCCCAGGATTTCTTGATCATATTACAGTTCTAATTTTAATTTTTGGAGGCATCACCACGCTGTTCCTTAGTAGCTATACTAATTTACCTTTCTCCTAGTGTATAAAGTTTCCTTTTCCAATCTTCACTACTTCTTGTTGTCTCTTGACTTTTGGATAAGAACCTTTCTAACTTCATTGAGGTGATATTTCTTTGGGGTTTGATTTGTAGTTTTTTTCATGTACCTCTTGGCCATTCATATACCATATTTTTTAAAATGTCCCTGTAGATCTAAATTTCTAAATTATGTTATTTGTTTTTATTCCAATTAGAATTTTTTTCATTCCTTGTGTTCTGAATATTCGACACCTATCACAAGTATAATTTGCAAGAGCTTTTACCCATTCTTCAGGGGTTTGCTTCATTGTTTTGTTTCTTTAGTTGTACACAGCCTTTCACCATAGTGTGTTATACTGAATTTAGCTGCCTTCTGGAAGCTCTTACCTTGATGTAGTCCTATATTTGCAATTTCCCCCATACTTCTGTATCTTATTCAAAATATCCTTGTCCATCCCAGTGTCATGGGGCTTATTCTGGTAATCTTTCCTAGCAGTAACATTTGTCTTTAACCCCAAATCCATACTCAAATTGTGGACTGTACTCCAAATACTGCATCCTTCATGTACAAATGTGTAACACACTGTGCCTGAGGTGCACTTGCCTTGGCAATGTTTCTGCTTGTACTAATATTTGTGCTTGAGGTTCTCTGCCCTTTCTTTAAAGTATACTTTCAAAGTTGAACTGAAAAATCATAAGCCAGTACCCTCCTTCTCTCCTGAACAAAAGATTGGCCAATGCTGCAGCTGGCAACCACTAAGAAAAGTAAAAGGCATAATTAGACAAAACCTCTGCAGGGCTATTATATGAGTCTTTACTAGTCAATGGGTTAAGTAGTTTTGACATATTCACAATGCTAGCAAATTCCAAGGCACACTCAGCCTTAGAGGCTCTAATTTGCTTCAGCTCTTATAATTTCAGTCATTTATGTGTATGAATTCTCTCTGTGTGTGCAAACATGCCAGAAGAGGGTATCAGAACCCAATATAGATGGTTGGGAGCCACCATGTGGGTGCTGGGAATTGAACTCAGGACCTCTGGAAGAACAGCCACTGTTCTTAACCGCTAAGCCATCTTTCTAGCTCAGAACCTTGTTTCAGTTCTTAAAATGAACCAGGAACTTTATCTTGACATCAGGGCTTTTACATATAAAATTACTAGACACTTCAATAAAAAATTTAAAATAAATAAAAGCTAGTGACCTGTAAAACTTGGCCAGTGAAAAAATGAGAGTATTCGATCTAGAGAGAACCAGCAGAAGGGAAAGTCTGGCAAACTTAATTCTTCCAGAGAATGTACATATGCATAATGACTTGTATAGCCATTACTATGCAAAGACAGAATGATACTGAATGCTAAAATATCATTAAGTTCAAAATATTAAGGCTCAAAAAAAATCTGGATTGCCTAAGACTTCACAAAGTCTTTTAAGGGCAACTGAGTGAAAATGATACTAGTAGTAGTAGTAGTAGTAGTAATAGTAATAGTAATAGTAATAGTAATAGTAATAATAATAATAATAATAATAATATGTATGTGTGTGCTAACTGTGGCCTGGTTTATGATTCAAGAATCTAGCAACACTCAAAATCAAAAGAGGTTCTAACACTCTACCCCTCGAGATAATAGCAAGTCGGATACTGGGAACAAAATAGGGAATCACAGGATTGGCATCAGCTAGGTGTCTGCCTCCTTTGGGAGTGATTCCAGTCAACTGTCTGCTTGTGACCGGCTGAACCCTGAGAGTCTGTTATTTTTCTGCATCAATACAAAAGCAGTCCAAATATAAATTAAGTTATACTTCTTCTCCCAGAAAGCGAAGATGTAGAAGCAGCCTCGGCCACACCGCAGTCTGCATAGCTGACGAAAACAAGTGGGCATGAAGCTAAATTTTACGTGACGGTCTTTCAAGTGGGAAGTGTTTTAAGTTCTAAATTCTTGAAAAAGCCAAACATAGTCTTGGAGATGATTTCCGTTTATAATCGGTAGGAAAAGGGTAGCTATTGGTAATCATGTGACTACCAATTTATTGATTTATTGATTTTCTTCCAGAACTGGGCCTATCCCGAGACTGACCTACCTGAGCGTCTCAGAGGCTGATCTCCTCAACCGAACTTGGTCCCGTGGCGGCAACCAGCAGTGCCTGCGGTACATAGCCAAACTCATCGAGTGCTTTCCCAGCGTGTGTGTGCGTGATGAGCAGGGAAACCCCGTGTCCTGGGGTATCACCGACCAGTTTGCCACCATGTGTCATGGCTACACCCTACCTGACCATCGCAGGAAAGGTTACAGCCGACTGGTGGCCCTCACACTGGCCAGGAAGTTGCAAAGCCGCGGATTCCCCTCCCAGGGAAATGTCCTGGATGACAATGTGGCTTCTATAAACCTTCTGAAGAGTGTCCATGCTGAGTTCTTGCCTTGTCGGTTCCATAGGCTTATTCTCACCCCTGCGGCTTTCTCTAGACAAACTCACCTTTAGCTCACAGAAACTCCAAGAATGTTCTACTTTCCCTGAATATTCACCCCATTTTAGCTACCTGTGAAATGTGAATTAAACCAAAAAAAGCATGTCATTGAAAAGGGTCTGAAAAACACATGCCAGATCACCCTGAGAAACCTTTTCCTTCTTAGATTTCCACCATCAAGAATTCTGAGGGCTAGGGTCCCAGTAACTATGTCTCAGAATAGAGGGTGTGTGTCCTCTGTGAGGACCCACTGCAGGGAAGATACCTTTAAATTCAGCCATTCCTGGCCTACTGTTAGAAATGGCTGCATGAGAAAGTGTGATTTAATGTAAGGCCATCGACCACCTGCTCCATAGTATCCAGCCATGCCACTCCCTCCTGCTGTAAAATCTTCATGCTCCCAATCTGTCTTGGGTCCCCCTTCAGTGACTGACTGCTGGTGCTGAGGGTGACATTAAGCTATAGCTCTTCCTTGGGAGGGGTTTATCAGAACCCCCAGGCTGAGAGATTGCAACACAGAGGCTGACCTGTTCCCATAGCTCCCGATGCGCCGAGCACCTGGCAGAACCTGAGAATTTGCATTTCCCAGTTTTCCTTCTCATTTGCCTTGGATGAACAACTGTCATCATAAAGCAAGACCTTACCCATGAACTCTTCCAGATACCTGAATGATAATCTGCTTTTTTATGAAAATCTGAAATTCACATATAAGTGTGTATGAGGTTATAAAAATGGCAAATGTGTTACATGCATATTTTCTATAGGTATATATTTATAATCCTTAGATTTTGATATTATAATCAACTTTAATCCTCTTATTACATTGAAGAAATTTTAAATTTAGAGGCAATAAATCCTTCAAGATTATATTTACTATGATTAGTACTGGAAAGCCATACGTCTGTAATTTTTATTTTAGTTCGCAAATAGTTAAATTTATTATTATTTTACTGTTTGATTCATTTTTAGGTTATTTG
Organism: Neodon shergylaensis; assembly: GCA_025134845.1. NCBI lineage: Eukaryota > Metazoa > Chordata > Mammalia > Rodentia > Cricetidae > Neodon > Neodon shergylaensis. Next base: position 6,412,856 of record JABTXL010001191.1, read on the forward strand.
GTCTCTGTGTGTAAATCAGAGGACAATAGATAGGGGGTTAATTTTCCGTTTACACTTCGTGGGTCTCAGAGCTCAAACTCAGGCCATCAGATTCAGTGGCCAGCACCTTTATCTGATAAGTCATCTCAGTATCCCTGTTATCATTATTTTAAATTTAATTTCCACTGGTCTAGTCATATGTAATTTTCAATAATGTAATAAACACCAGGATAAAAGCAGACATCAATGCAATGGGTGAATTTATGTAGACTCAGTAAAGTTGACTTCACCATACAGAAACCACTGTTTCCTCTTCCCTGGAACTTACAAAATCTTAGTTACAAAAACAAGGCAAAATCCAATGTTTAGGTGTTTATTCTGTGAGGAGACAAAATGGTTGGTGTTCATGAGATTTTAATAAGACTTCTTGAGGGTGGATTTATTCCTAGGTGATCCTTAGCCAATGGTTACCTAGAAACTCATCCTTTGTACCAGAGAGAAATAAGAGGAGTCCATAAAACCCTGGGGAAAACATGGGCTAATTTCTGCCCTTGGGATGCTCATTATCTTTCACCCTGACTCAACATGAGTAGCACCTGCCGTTGTCTTGGTGTTATCATTATTGCTTGTTTCTTCCTAGTGATAATTTATCTACCACTTATTGATAAGTACACCAAACACTATATGCTCATAATGTAATCTTCAGGATAGATGAACTGTCCTCTTACTGAGTTAGTGATGTAATGACTCATCAAAAATTATTCAGTGTGTAAGTGGCAAAATCATGACCATAATCTGAATCTGTCGCATCCCTAATTGTACACTTAACATCGTGTTATTAGTTGTTATTCTCAGTAGGAACTTTCTTTTTTCTTTTTTTTTTTTTTTTTTTGGTTTTTCGAGACAGGGTTTCTCTGTGGTTTTGGAGCCTGTCTTGGAACTAGCTCTGTAGACCAGGCTGGTCTCAAACTCACAGAGATCCGCCTGCCTCTGCCTCCCGAGTGCTGGGATTAAAGGCGTGCGCCCCCCCCCCCGGCTCAGTAGGAACTTTCGACTCCTTCCTGCATGGTCTGAGAAGCACCCCCACCTCCAAATCTCACATTCTCAGAGAATCTCCAACAAAGAAAAGACTCAAAAAGCCCACTTCTGTATTCTGGGCTGCTGTGGTGGCTCCTCCTCGGAGCCTTAAGTGCAGGAGTTGTGTTATAGTTGTTACAGTTTTATAAGGATGAGAACACCAGTGTTTGCAAAATGAAGACGACCATAGGCCAATGTGAACGGTGAGGTTGTAGAAGAAAGGATATTAACATCTTTCTCTTGCTGCTGTGAGGTTGTAGAAGAAAGGATAGTAACATCTCTCTCTTGCTGTCTTCTGAGGTGTGGACTCTGTTTACATGCACCCTGCTTTTTCCTCAGACCTGGGAAAATTAGCTTCAGCAAGTGATGGTTCTCGCCTTTGCTGTGAACACAAACTGAGATGATCCCTCACAGTTCCTTCGGAAACAAAGCTTCTTTTTCTAGTTGTTTTAACTAGCCTCATGTCATTTGGAACCTTCTTGAAATGATTCCATTATCTCCTCATTTTCAAAAGTGTTTACCTCTAACAATTGACAACATTTTTGGTCATTTTTCAGTTTCATTGTCGGTATATATAGGAAATAATTTTGTATAATTTAATTAAAACTTATACAAGTATAAAAAATTATGAGCCTATATATTTATGTGTTAAACAATTTTGATATTTTAGTATGATGTCATTCATTAAATATGTAATTTTGTCTGAAAATATTGGACGCAATATTTAATTTTTTCCCTCCTAATTTGCACTGCACTAACCATTCTATCTTCTGGAGCCATGATGGAAATAATTGTTCAACTTTCAACTCTGTTTTAATCATATTTAAGGAATGTATGGATGTATCCAGAAATACCTAGAGGAAGGATGGGGTGAGAGAGGATTAGCAGATTATAGACCTTTATTTGCTTGCTTAAGACACTTCTTATGTGCATTACAAATCAATGCAGACTTTTAAAGTAGAGCTTAATCTTGATTAAACTTAATTAAGCAATCTCTTTAGTTAGTACTTGAAAGGCTACGAAGTAAGCAAGAGACAAAAATGATTTGGATTTGGGTGCTGGCAAAGCTGAACCTGAAAAGTGGAGAGTTACCTGAGCCACTAGGGAGGAAATGTCAGGACTGGGCTGAGTAAATTTCGGGTATGGTGAGCGATGAATGCCAGTTATGACTGAATTCTCAGTACTGTGAGAACTAGCTGATAGGATATTTCAGAGACCACAAATAATGTCTGGGTCAGGGATGGTTGGAAGGAGTGAAAACACTTGTTCAGTCTTCGACTGTTGAACTTTAGAGTTGTGGAATAGGAAGCGGTGGGGTCAGTTGAATGCCAAGTTTTAAGCACAGAGACGTCTAAGATATAAATACATAGTCAGGAATCATCAGGATGCAGACAGAAAGAAACAGGAGTTTTACTGAGACTATTTAGAACTAGACTTTGAATAAATCACTTTAGGTAAGTGGAGGCAAAGGCTCTAGAATGGAAAAGGGAAGACAGAGAAACACCATCAGATGGCCATCACAGAGAAGAATTTTCTAGATGAGAAATGATCAAGCCGTGAAATTTTGCAGAGAGCCCGGAGTTGTGGGGCAGGTCTGTAATCCTACTCTGCTGGAGGTGGAGGCAGGATTCAAATCCATCATCAGCTACTAAATGAGTCTGAGGTCAGTCCAAATTACATGAGATTGTCTCAAATGTAGTAAAACAACAAGGGAATATGAAAGGAGAAGTCTCTGTTGCACCACGGTGAACTTTGAAAATGCACGTGCTAAAAAAAAAAACCAGGAAGGACGAGATTCCAAATGGATGATTCTGTTTACACACAGTCTGGAAGCAAACCAGGCAAAAACAGGCTCCAGCTTCTGAAATCAGAATTGGGCTGTGGTTCAGGAAGGCTGGGTTTCTTTCAGTGCTAGGGCTCTTCCTGGATAGGTTTCACTTGGTGAAAAGGCATCAACTTACAACAGCCCAAATATGTCTGCGTATCTGTTTTATTTTGCAATAAAAAAATCATTAAAAGCAAATGAGCTGAAATCTTAACAACACAACAGCCCTTTGACCTAACTCTCTACCCATAAAATGTATTATAAAACGAATTGCAAAGATGTAAAAGCCCTACTTATAAGTAAAAATACTTTTTAAAGTAGCACACTGATGAAATATAATGCAACCACCAGGTGAACTAATTTGGTATATCAGAATATTGTGTTAATGAGGGAAAGTACATAATGTGTAAATGTAAAACAGTTACAGAAGCATATATAACCTAGTTAAACTTTAACTGAAGCGTACAGAGGATGGGAATAGATCTGAAGGCAACTTAATGATGTGCACCGAGAGAGAAGAGGCCTTGGTGAGTAGTAACAAGCCCTGTATGGTGCAGCCATGGCTGGGCAGGATGATTGATATAAAGAGTCAGTAGAGGAAACCAGCCCCATGTCTCCAAGATGTGCACTTCTTTGGGTCTTGTAAGCGTCTAATGTTTCCTCAAAAATGAATTGACTCTTCTGAGATTCACCAGGGAAAAGTGACAAAAGCAACCAAGAACAGAATACAAAATATTCTCAAACTTCTGTAGCTAAGGCAGACATGCAGAGATTAGCACACACCATGGGGAAGAACCTTAGTGGGATCACAAGCTGGGACTTTCTTGTTCTATGTTTTTACACGGTGATTTGACTTCTGAGGATGCAAACAAGGTGACTGTATATTAAATTCCCTTAAGTTGCCCATTTTAGACCTAAAGTTCATTTCATTTTTTTCTAATCTTCATAAACTTTCAGAACACAGAACAAAAGTAAAAGCAAGTGGAATAACATGGACCAGATTGCAACAGTATCTTCCTTCTTGTTTGTGATAGTTGCTTAAAAATTTTGAGTGGGGGTATACTAAAGTAGCAGAGGTATAACACCGTATTGGCATATGTTTCTGCTTTTGAGGAGGCAGACTTAACAGACTAGTTCACTTTTCAACAGTTTCTCCAAGCCCAAGATTTTTTTTTTAACGTAAGTCCCAACCATGAAATTCAATGTGTGAATCTCCCTGTTTTTCCTAGCATTGGCCTTGTGCTGTGCCTGAAGACTGGAATTAAGCTGGAAAGGTTGACTGCACACGGCTCCTCCTTTCCAGATCCCACATAAAGCTCAGCAGGGTGGATTGCCACATGTCCCCACCAACCGCTCCAACCTCGCTCACTCTGGGTGATTTTCTTCTCCTTGGGAAACTTCTGTTCACATCTCCTATCCCTCTGCTTTAAAATAAATGAAAAGAATGTAGCATGTAGGTGGGTCTTCCTCCCCAGCTTTCTCTTCACTCAACAGATCTGTGTTTCCAAGGCAAAACAGACATGAGATATTAAAGACTGTTGAATGAATACAGAGCCTATTATAGGACAGGCAGGTGGTGATGCAAGACCATGCAGTTTCTATAGTGAACACTAGATGTCAGAGTTTAGTTCTAGATTATTTTCTTTTTTTTTTTCTTTAACTTTTTCTGATTCTTTGTAGATTTCACACCATACATTCTGATCCCACTCATCTCCCCATTCCCTCACCTGTGCCCTCTGACCTTGTGACCACCCCCCCCATAAAAAATAAAATTTAAAAGTATAGCCAAAAGACTAAACAAAATAACAACAAAATCTCCAAGAGGAAGCTAGTATGGCCCAGTGAGTCACACAGTACACCCCGTAGTCCGTACATCTTTACTTGTGTTTTTTACAATGGGAATGTTTTGTTCTGGTTTGGCCTCTGGTTTCTGCCACCCTATCCGTACTAGGCCCTCACTAGGACTCCTCCCGGATATTCTGTTGTCCTGTGTCATGGATATCCTGTAGCATTGGATCTGCAGGAGTGGGACTGGCCCCTTCACATACTCTAGCCATTCAGAGATGAGGTGGATGTTAAGATAGGCCAACTCATAGGCCTGGTTCTGAGCCTGGGCAGTAGCTGCATCGGTCAGCCCACCAGCTTTCCCTCTTAGTCACCAACAGGGTAGCTCTCCATAGCACTTCCCAGCTAACTCACCCAGCACAGCAGGCAGCAAGAATCAGGGACAGTTCTCCTGCTCTCAGTACCTTCTTGGGTCAGGCTCTTCCACACGCATACCACCGCGGCCCAAGAGAGGTGTATAGCACACTCTTCCAATTGCTGCAGTTGGTGGGGGACAGGGCCAGCTTGTCCATTCTTATGTCTCTGGCAATTGGCTCTCCTGCCTGCCACAGTTGGCAAGGAGTGGGGAGGGAACAGGTTCTGCTCTGCTGCTCTCATGTCCACAGGACTGGCAAAGATATTTTTTTAGTAAATCCTCGAGTCAAAAATGATATGAAAAAAGAGGAGGGGTAGCAAGCAAAGGCTATGGTTTGCAGAAGTATGTTTACTTATAAAAATTAGAAAGGATGATGACAAATCTGTCGTTCTGCACTACTCTCTTTAATAATTGATGCAAAAAAGGAGGATCCGTTGCCACCATGAAAGAGATGATGGGAAACAGTAACAATGTCATATAGAGGTCTTCTGCTGCAGGCTAGTTGCTAACTGTAAGGGGGGAAATGCACCTTTACAATGTAGCTGTGCACCGGTGACTGATTCAAACAGGATTGTCAGCTCCAGTAAGTGGAACAGCCTCATGCTAGGAAGTTCTGAAGGGTTCAATGTGCAACATCAGCAATGCTGAGAGCTGTGCTTCACCCATCCCCAAGTAAAATCCTTGTCAGAAGAGGTTAGACATAATAAAAACCAGAGGTCAGATATCCAGGTAAATGGTGAAAGATCAGAGAAGTAACGGAGCCAGCTACTAGAAAGACTTCTTACCTCTACCAAATCCTCAAACTGAAGGGACAAAATCCTCTCTCTACAAATCCTCAGACTGAATGAGTCCAAAATCCTGTCTCTACCTCCCTAGTGCTGGGATTAAAGGCATGTGCCTCCCATGTACTGGAATCCAAGACATGAGATCCCAGGTGCAGGTATCAAAATGTTTGAACCATCGTCTTGTGGCTCAATTTCTCTTTTAGATAGCTTCAGTTTCGTGTTGCCCAGAGTGGCCTTGAACTCCTGATCTTCCTGCTTCCTTTTCCCCAAGTACTAGGATTAAAGGTGTGTGCCACCACTGCCATCTGCTCTCCTAAATTTTGGTACTAAATTAATCTAAGAATCAAAGAAAGGGTTGCATAAACGAGAAGATTCTATTTGTTTCTTAATGAAGTTATAGTGTTGAAAATAAATACATAGAGCCAGCCTTTGTTGGGTATGCCTTTAGCAGACGTGGAGACATTGGGATGGTGAACTCAAAGCTAACCTGGTCTACACAGTGTGAGCTCTAGACTAGTCTGAGCTACATAGCTACATCCTCTCTCTTAAAAAAAAAAGAAAAGAAACAAAGAAAAGAGAAAGAAAGAAAAAGAGAAATGAGAGAAGAAAGAGGAGGAGGAGGAGGCAGGAAGCGAGAGGGAAAAGGGCAAAGGGAAAAGAAAAAAAGAAAGAAATAAACAGAAATGGTGAGTTGATTGTTGAGGGGTTGAGAAACAGCAAAGGGAAGTCCAGACCAGCTCAACTCACTGTGTATTTTGCTCAAGCCTTACCCTTAAGGAGTGGATTATGCAATATGTACAAAACGGAGAGGGAAAAGCAATTATTACTAATCCTTTCTTTGAGCTGATAGACATTCCAGAACAACTTGTTTGTGAACTGGGTGAAAGGCAGTGTTTTTTTTTTTCGGTTTGTCTCTTGCTGAGAGTAACATATCCATGAATCTTCATACAGAGCTAAATATTTAGAGAGCAAAATCTCTGTGGCTATAACATTATTCTTATGGTTGTCAAAGCCAGATTTTAAAAAGGAAAGAAAGGAAGGAAGGAAGGAAGGAAGGAAGGAAGGAAGGAAGGAAGGAAGGAAGGAAGGAAAGAAAGAAAGAAAGAAAGAAAGAAAAAAAGAAAGAAAGAAAGAAGAAAATGGGGAGGGGCAGACAGAGACAGAGAGGGAAGTAGAATTTATACAATGATGTCACCTGAAGAAAAATGGTCTCGTACCCTAATCAATACCAGCTCTTGTTGTTAGTTGCTCTTGATTATTGTGAACAAAATATCTATATACACAGTTTAGAGAAGGATTAAATGTGGATTAAAGTTACAGTGATTTCTTTCTCTTCAGAGCTGCTCAGTCTCATGTGCTTGAACCAAACATCGGAGACACCAATGTGCGGCAGAGGTTGTTCTCCACTTCCTGGTAAACAGGAAGGGAGAACCGGTCCCCAGGTGCACACTTGGCAGACACATCCCCAGTGATTCACTCCCTCCAGCAGTGTCTCACCCACTCCTAACGTGGATCCTCCTCTGGAGGCAGAACTTTCACACACATATGCCTGCAGGAGACACTTCATATTCAGACCACAACAGACACTAAGATACTGACATTATCTCACTAATCTTGGCAAGTTTCATTTGGAATATGTAATTAGTGTTAATATATTGGGTCGAAGGTTAAATTCTTTCTCTGGCAATACTACATGCTTCTGTTGAAAAGATGTATTTGTTTGTGTTGAAATAAGATACAGTCTGGAGAATACTGGGCATTCTTTAACGTCCTTGAGTGTTGACACTGTTTATTTCTGGTGGCATGGTTTCTTGTTCTATAAAATACTTGTTTATCATCAAAGAACTGAGCCCTAAATTGAACTCTGACAGAAGAGAACCATGAGAAATTTACTCTAAAACCTAGAATAATGCAACCAGCCAATAATGAATTATAATTTAAAATGTTCATGTAAGCAGTTACTTATTAATCAGAATGTCATATATAAATATATTACTGAGATACATTTATATATACATATATATTATTCCTTGTGGTTAAATTTTTTTAGTTTTTTAACTGAGAATTTCAAAATATCTTAGCAACACTATTATACATAGGAATTGCCACCTCTTCTATGGTGTGTAAGTTCTTAAATGGTTCATAAAATATTCTGTAGTTAAAGTTGCAGGGACACAGAACACATGCAAGGTAAAGCTAAGTTTCTATTATAGTATCCTAGGAAAATGCGTAGAACAAAACATGAATGCTTTGAGTTCAATGTGTTAAACAAGATTCCATGTTGTAAATATTATCTCAGGGGCGGTCTGCCAGATGACTCAGCTGGTAAATGTACCTGCCACCAAGACGAACAACCAGTGTCCTGTCTTTGCAACACACATGATGGGAGAGGGAAGAACTGACTCCACTAGTTGTTCTCTGCCTCTTGTACTGTAGGAAGTACATGTAAACACACACACACACAACATACATACACATATGCACACAAACAAATACACATATACACATACACAAACACATGTAAACCTTTGACTTCCATTCTTCTGGATTTAGGAGACTTATAAAAAACATATAATTACTTCTCAGTTTAAAAGAAACCTGAAACCTTAAGAATCAAAGTGTGTTTTATATATTTTTTTTTTGTTTTGTTTTTTGTTTTTCGAGACAGGGTTTCTCTGTGGCTTTGGAGCCTGTCCTGGAACTAGCTCTGTAGACCAGGCTGGTCTCGAACTCACAGAGATCCGCCTGCCTCTGCCTCCTGAGTGCTGGGATTAAAGGCGTGCGCCACCATCGCCCGGCTATATTTTTATATATTTGATGATTTATGAAAGCTTAGGGGACTATTTCATTTTAATTCTGTAACATCTCAAGAAACATTTGGAGAAAATGTTGTTTATGCCTTTTACAGGTTGAAGTTGTAATGGTCTGTCCTGCCTCTTTAAAGCTTAGACAACAATGAGGATCCTAAGAGAGACATACATAGATATGGTCTAATCTACATGGGAAGTAGAAAAAGACAAAAATCTCCTGAGTAAATTGGAAGCATGGAGAACATGGGAGAGGGTTGAGGTGGAGGGGAGAGGCAGGGAGGGGAACAGAGAAAAATGTAGAGCTCAATAAAAATCAATTAAAAAAAGTGAGAGAGAGAGACAAGCCCTGCCCCCATTCACCACTGAGGCAGGCAGATCTTTCTTTTGCTTTCAGCCTGGGTCCTCTCCCTTTCTGTCTCTCTCTTGAAGAGGCAGCTTCTGCCTCTCTCCCCTCTCCCCACTTCTCCCCTTCTCCCCTCCTTCCTCCTTCCCTTCTCTCTGCTTTTCTCCCTTTTCCCCTTCCCCCCTTTCCCTTTCTCATCCATAACCCACTAAATAAAAGCCAACCTCACTCCACATGGCATGCTTATCCGTGTGGGTCTCTCACCTGCCACACAACAGCTCCCTGCCTAGGACCTGGCTGCCTTCGTGGCTCGCCATGGTCTTGTTCCCATTGCCCACTGCCACCACTCGGGACCCACAGCATTTTATTTTTATCAAAACAGAAGTCACGGAACCCACACTCACACACTTAGACACACACAATAGCAAGAACGCACTTGAAGAAAGGTTATATTTCTTTTCTCAGTCGAGATGGATTAGTCACAGAATGTCAGCTGTAAACGGGAAGTGTGATTAAGTTCTCCTTTAAGATGCTTGTCATCTTCAATATTATTCATAATGAGATTAGCTTTTACTTATAATAAGTCACCTCACATTTTCTCAAACGTACACTTTGTGCTCATAGATATTATTCATTAGTTTTCTGCTTGGGGAATTCGGTCCACTATATGTAGTAATTAGGATGGATAAGGTTAGAAAGATTTTCTTATGTCTGACCTCAGAGTCTGCACCTGTGAGGGCTAAGAAAGAAGGGAAAAGAAAACAATAAGGAAGTAAGATTTCCATAATTTCATTAAATACAAGGCATATGGGGGAGGGGAAGCCATTGAGGGAGAGGAAGGACAATAAAACTGCAGTCCTGTTGACCAGTGATTGAAGCAGCACAGGAACGAGAAAACAGAGTTAAGAGAAGAGAGGAGCTGGGTGTAGTGGCACATGCCCTTATACCCTAGCCTGAAGGCTCTCTGATTTGGGGCCAGGATGATACATAACCCATTCTGGGACAGTCAGTACTACATAGAGAGAAAACCCCTGTGGCAACATGTTGGGGGGGCACAGACAAAGAGAAAATGATGTTAATCTTGTAATGTGGGATGTTTGGGTTTTGATGTGAGCAGGGAATATTCTGAAGAGCTATCCAGTAGAAAATTGACCAAGGACATCTTTTTATTAGGTCTTTATTGTCATAAGAAGTAAGTCAGGACTTTTCACTGGGTATAATAACAATAGTGATTTCTTTCTCTGCATGTGTATCAACTGTCCCAGCTCTGCTGCATTCTGCCTCTGTCTAAACAGCGTGTTGTCTTCATTCTGGGATCGTGACCAAGGTAAGAATCTTTATCCAGGCCAAGCTCAGGGCCAATTTGCAATGACTTCAAGCTCCTGCTTACAGGCTTCCAGTGTCAGCTGTCCTGTCTCTTTGGCTGTCAGAAACTCAGAAGGCATGTGACCAAACCCAACATCAGTGGAGTGAAGTATATTCTCATACATGAAACTTTGCCAGCCACACAGTCCCAAACTACAAGCAAGGGAATGATTTGAGATGGCAGTGCTGTCTGCTGTAAGAATAGAAACGAGCAGCAGCAGTGAGAATAAATATAAACAAGAATTATCAGAATGCAGGATATGGTGGAAGCCATGAGTATGGACAATACTGTAGACATTATTTTTAATTTGTGAGAAATGTAAAAATAACAAGGTGGATGTGGTAGTTCATGATTTTAATCTCAGCACTCTGGAGGCAGAGGCAGGTAGATCTCTGTGAATTCAAGGCCCTGATCTACATGGTGAGTTCCCAGTCAGCAAGGAATATGTAGAAAGATTCTGTCTAGACAAACAAGGAAACCAAATCTTGGTCTCTTCAAGTGTGTCTGCTTACCATTTTATTGTGGTTTATAATGTTGTTTTATGTAGAAAACTCTGTCATGTGCATATCTATGTTGTATACTGGTATAGTTTTCATCACGGACAGAACACTTGATGGAACTTAAAAAGCAGGAAATTTATATTTTGGTTCACACATTCTAAGGTTGGATACTAGGGTGCTTGGCTCCGTGATTGTGGGCCGTTAGTGAGGCCCAACACCATGATGGAATGTTGCTAGCAGTCAGGAAGCAGAGAGGGACAAGTCAGGGTTGGACCACAATGTGACCACAATGATATGCCGTGAGTGACATAATTTCTCTAGCCCCGCCTCCAAAAGTTCTCCTGGATTTCACGGATGGACCCACCAGCTGGTGACCAAGCCTTTGAGGATGTGGGGCACATTTCATATTAATACGTATTTTACAATTTTATTACTTAGGTGAGTGTTTTTCCTTTTTAAAAGTCAGCAAACGGGAGAAAAGGCTCAGTGATTTAGAGCATTTGCCATCCTAGCAGGGAAATAAGTTTAATTCACAGCTCCTCACATAAGAGAGTGCAGCTCACAAACACCTGTAACTCTAGTTACAGGACATCTGATGGCCTATTCTGGCTTCTGCAGACATTTTCAATTATGGGGACATATCCACACATAGACATGTGCATACACATAATTCTAAAAAATAAATTTTAAATATTGTAAGAGCCAACAGTGATCCCCAGATGATTCTTCAAGTGCATCTTTTGTTTTATTGATAATAATAAGAATAAATAGAATAAGTAAGAATTAGTTTGTGTAAGCTGGTCCAGTTTGGTTCCAAGTGTTGGGGGGAGGACTAAATCAACGCCCCTCTTTCTTTCTGTCAGACACAGTACCATCAGATTAAGGGTATGACCCTTATGGCTTCGTGCTGCCTTTATTACCTACTAAAGATTGGATTCAGTAACATTTGGAGTCTGTTTCCAACCCTTGTGTTTAGGAGGTATCAACTCAGTCCACAACTGTTAGTTTCTACAACTTCTAACCAAAATACCCAAATCAAAACGGGTGGAAGTTCACTTAGTCCAAAAGTCTTTCTCAACTACTCTAGCTTTCATTTCTTCCCTTGATGACCTGTATTTAGATGTTCTGTGTACTAAGCTACAGTTCTTAATGTACGTTTTATGCATTTAAAGTGAAATATATATGACTTTTCTTATTACTTATCCAAACAATGACAGCCATCAAGGTAATGCCAAACTATGAACAATCCTAATAAGATACAGTCACCTTTTGTCTTAGTTGGGGTTTTATTACTATGAAGAGACATCATAACCGTGTCAACTCTTATAAAGAAAACATTTAATTGGGGTGGCTCACTTACAGTTTCCAAGGTTCAGTCCTTTATCATCAGGAGCATGGCAGTGTGCAGGCAGACGTAGTCCTGGAGCTGAGAGCGCTGTATCTTGCAGGTAATAGGAAGTTGACTGAGACACTGGGAAGTATCCTGAACATAGGAAACCTCAAAGCCCACCCCCACAGTGACACACTTCCTCCAACAAGGACAAACCTACTTCAACAAAGCCATACCTCCTAATAGCACCACTGCTTATGAGGTTTTGGGGGACAATTATATTCAAACTGCCTCACCTTTGCTAGTGTGCACCCTTAATATGCACAATTTGGTAAGATTATGCTTATGCAAGAAAGTCGTGTTGAACTTTCAGTCCTGCCCTGCTCCCACTGGACGTCTGGGAAGCAACAGATCATCTTGTCACCTCAGATCACTTAGCCCTTTCCAGTATCTCACATAAGGGAAACCACACAGTACAAGTTCTTCTCTTCAGACTACTACATCACGAACCCACAATTCATTTGCTGTTATGGCTGGGCAGTAGTTCACTGTGTGGGTCAATCAGTATTTGTTGCTCTCTGCATTCATTCATTCATGTGTGTACGTGTGTCTGTCTGTGTGTGTGTACATTCTTATGCATATGGAGGCCTTGAAGACAACCGTAGAGCTTCCTCAGGTGCTGTTCTGCTTATAAATTCATTTATGGTCTGGGTTGCCACCTGAGGCCATGTGGATGTCTGAGCGCTGTGATGCTACCAGGGCCATATTGATCTGAATGGCCTGTGCTGCTACCTGAGGACATGGTGACATCCTAGTTCATGCTGCAACCAAGGGCCATGTCTATGTTCATGGTCCTACTGAAGCCAACAAAAGTCCTTGGCTCTTGTTGCCACCAAGCGCCAAGCAGATGCCTGTGGTTTGGACTGCCATCCGAGGCTAGGCTGATGTGCAAGGGCCAGTACTGAGCTGGTCCTGTCTCTCACTTGCTCTTGGAGAACTGGCCTTGCAGCTCATCAGCCACAGTGGAAGCTGGCCCTGCTCATGGCAGGGGTTGTCCTGGTGGAGGCCTGGATTTACCAAGGCAGTTATTACCCAAGTTCATATCCAGGATTTTGAGTTGGCCCACCCCAACAACTACTCCTTCTATGATTCCCAACATCTACCCCACTTATGAGCCCCAACATCTATCCCATCTAACATGCTGTAGGGACCATATGTGTCCTGCTGAACCATGCCAAAGGAGCTCCATGACTTGGGGCAACAATAAGACCCCCGACAGGAGTCTCGGTGAGGGTGTTCCAGTATTGATGATATAGCAGAAGCCAGAGGCCTTGTACCAGACCAACAGCTCATTACTATGAACATTTACAAGTAATGCTGTTTGGGCAGAAGGATATACTATGTGAAACACTGCAGTTTCTAATGACACAATGGTGAACAAGTAAATGATGGAGAGGAGAGAAGGATGAAGGAGTGAAGTGATTTTTTTCTTGGAGGGATACAAGGGTGGAGGGTAGACATGGAAGGCCTCAGAACTGAATGGAATTGGGGTGCATAATGTAAAATTTCTAACGAATCAATTTAAAAATATATGTATTTAATGGACACACAGTAGTAGTTACATGTATTTTCAAGGTTCAGTGTAACATTTCAATATATTTTATTACTTTTTATTTATTTAGTGTTGCCTCAAAGATGTTCTTACTCAATGATTCTGAAATGTAGTTGCTGTTAGAACCATCTAGGAAGCTTTAAACATGAGCCCCAGCCACAATCCAGCACAGTTATGGTAAAATCTTTAAAGGTTGACCAGATAACATCTTAAAAGACTTTCCTAGATTATCCCAGTGTCCGGTCAAGTTTGAGAAGCCATGAAGTATTCAAGTGTAATATTTTGGTTCCAGGCCAGCTGGAAATGGGCAATGGTTTTGTTGGGTTAATGCTTGACTCACTTCATTCCATTAGGCTCATCCCTTGCTGACTGCTGGAAGGGCTGCAGTCACTTTCCCAGGAGCTGAGAACTGGTTGCTGGACCAGTTTTTCAACTCTTGGATGTTAGACCAGATAAGGGAAGAAAGCTGTTGAGTACTGATGTGGGTGTAAGTTAAGACCAGGAGGCTGCTAGCAGATGGTACATCTAGAGGAAACAGAATTAGAATAACTGACAAGAACACTGTATTATAAGTGTGGGAAATAACTCCTGAAGGCCAGAGAGATAGCTAAGTGGCAGAGTGCTTAATTAGAATGTTCAAGGCTCGGGGTGTCCCCTGCCACCCACATAAGCACCCATACATATGATGAGAGAGACAGAAGGGCAGGAGAGAGAGATAACCATCCTTCTGAGTCTAATCCATAAAATAAGAACACCAACAAAAATATATACTTATGCTAGAAAAAAATAGTAGTTATTTTTTTTTTACTTTTTTTTAATTTTTGAGATTATAGCATAATTACAACATTTCCCCCTTTTCTTTCCTCCCACCAAACCCTTCTATATATCCTTCCCTGATATCTTTCAAATTCATGGTCTCTTCTTCATTCATTGTTATTGTGTGTGTGTGTGTGTGTGTGTACATGCACACACATGCACATTCTTAAATATAACCTGCTCAGTCAGTATAATGTTTCATTTGTATATATGTTTTCAGGATCGACCATTTGGTTTGGATAAGCAACTGCTGTGCTCGTCCCAAGGAAGACTACTTCTCCCACTCCCAGAATTCCTCAGTTGCCTGTAGTTCTTGTGCAGGGTTGAGACCTCGTGGGCTTTTCCTTCATTCACTTTGGCATGTCCGTCGGTGTCATCTTTGTTCAGCTCACTATTGGACAGTCATGCTGTTGAGACTCTATGGGTGGAGCTTCTGCCTTTACTAAGAGACACATAGTCTCACAGAGAATTAATGAAAATCTCTTCTGACTTTTGAGAATCCAGTGCAAACTGGAGTTTCACCATTACAGTTAAGTAGAGCTCAGCACAGACTGACACACCTGCACTCACTGGCCAGCATTCGTGCAGCTCTCATAAGGAACTTAGAGAGTCAGCTAGACGGTTCACCTCAGTACTCTTTATACATTTTTTAAAATCACTGATATATTAAGGCACAGTATTGAGTGACATATGGAAGGGACTCTGAAGAACTGTACACTCAGCCCAGGGCATCGACGACAAGCCAAAGACATGATGTCACTTAAGTCTAGCTTGGTGAGCCTGTGAGTTTATTGGGGTTAATTACAGGAGCATAGGTGACTCAAAGGCAGCTGCTTCACAGGAAAGCCCCCCAGCATGAGTGATGACTCACTAAATTGCACAACAGACAGACAGCTAGTTCTCCCACGGTAACTCTCTCTGTCTGTACAGAACATTACACTGTCTATATTCCTTTAGGGGGCTTGAGAATTGCAGGCTTTTCTGTCGCTTCCTGAACCTCATAAGTTTTGTTTACTTCCTGAATATCATGAGCCTCCCTCCTACCCCTGTGAGAAAATATTTTCACTGGGAGGCCATACTGCTATACAACACACAGCAAATGCCACCCTCAGGGGAAAACTCTCTACTTTTATTTTTCGCGAGTGTATTTCCTCCACATTTTTCATTCATGGCCTTATGTGCACAAATACATAACGTCTTCTCATTTAAAAATGCAGGTGCTGTACGAGGGGTGTCTCTGCCTCATTCTTTAGTAAATAGTTATCTCCTTTTTTCACTCCCTGTTTTAATTCTTCATCTCATCCCAAGGCAAGAAAAGTACTTGGAAGTGATATACACACCCCCTATTAGGTGAAGAACCAGAGTTCCTCCATTTTGTCCTCTACCTCCATCTTGTGTCTTATGTAAGCTATTTCCTATAAAACATTTCTGTCCTCAGAAATGGCTAGGAGCAAAAGTAACAGGGTAGCCTTCTGGGAAGTACACCCATCCCAAGGTCAGCCGATAAGAAAACTTGACAAGCAACAGGCAAGGTTCAAAAATAAAATTCCTGAGAAGTCCCTAGATACGAGCCAGTCAGGATTAAACCCATCACCCTACACTCTGCTAATGTAAGTTTTCTGGGTTAAATAATGCCCTCTAGAAGGGCGGGACACCTCCTCTTGCTGCTGCTGCACCAGTTGCTGTGATGAGGTCCCTGCCAGCTTGTATTGTGCACATAGTAAACCTTACTTTTGCATTTCAGTGAGTCTGTCTCCCTGACGATCTTTTGGGGTCCCCAAGGACTAGGCATAACATTCGGGGGCTTGTCTGGGATTCCCAGAGACCCCCCTGTTGGGACCCCTGACCCTGAAAGTTTATTGTGATCTACTGCAGTAAATCTATCTGTGTTTGAAGTCTTGTCTGTCTTCCGTTTTTTTTTTTTTTTTTTTTTTTTTGTCAGCGTCCATCTTGGAATCTGAATCTAAATCTGACCAGGTCAAATTGTCCTGGCAGACGCACTAGACAGCTGACCTGGAGGAATCAGGAGGCGTCCCCTTTCCTTGTCTGGACAGGGGTCTCTCATCTGAGACCATCCTGTCAGGGACCCAGTCAGGCCCCATCTGTAACTCTGAATCTGAAGTCTCTGGTAATCAGGTAGCCTTACTGAATGCCTCCCATCCCTCCTGTATGTTTTTTGATCTTCTCAGGCCGAGTCTTCAGGCTCCCAATATATCAGACCATCTGGTACCCATCAGTGTCTGTTTTGGGCCCTTAGTCTAACTGTGTTTGTCAGTCTTGTGTATTCTTTCCTTGTGTCTCTGTTGACAACTGACTTGACTTGGACAGGCTTTTCCTTCCACATAATCTGCTGCACTCCCTTCGCCTTTGCAGGTTTCCCCCTTAAAACCCTATGCTGCATGCCACCCTGCCACCTCCCATGCTGGTGGATGGGTTCCCTCGGCCTGCTCTGGGGGCAGTGGGCCTCGATTTCTGGCCAAACACAGCCAAGGTTTGGCTCTGTGGGCCAAGGAAAATGAGGGGGAAGTCACTGGCTATAGGTGTTAAGCTACAGTGACCGTGTTGTAACACTATAACCCAAGAGAGGCCTTATCATACAACAAAAGTATATGCTCTACTATGTTCATAGCAGCATTGTTTGTAATAGCCAGAACCTGGAAACAACCTAGATGTCCTTCAATTGAAGAATGGATGAAGAAA
The DNA here is from genome assembly GCA_025134845.1 of Neodon shergylaensis. Lineage (NCBI taxonomy): Eukaryota > Metazoa > Chordata > Mammalia > Rodentia > Cricetidae > Neodon > Neodon shergylaensis. The sequence goes on from JABTXL010001191.1 coordinate 6,430,199, forward strand.
GTATGGAATATATACATATTAGAGTACTACTCAGCAGTAAAAAACAAGGACTTCTTGAATTTTGCATGCAAATGGATGGAAATAGAAAACACTATCCTGAGTGAGGTAAGCCAGACCCAAAAAGAGGAACATGGGATGTACTCACTCATATTTGGTTTCTAGCCATAAATAAAGGACATTGAGCCTATAATTCGAGTTCTTAGAGAAGCTAAATAAGAAGGAGAACCCAAAGAAAAACATATAGGCATCCTCCTGAATATTAACCTTCATCAGGCAATGAAAGGAGAAAGAGACCCACATTGGAGCACCGGACTGAAATCTCAAGGTCCAAAGCAGGACCAGAAGGAGAGAGAACATGAGCAAGGAACTCAGGACCGCGAGGGGTGCACCCACACACTGAGACAATGGGGATGTTCTATCGGGAACTCACCAAGGCCAGCTGGCCTGGGTCTGAAAAAGCCTGGGTTAAAACCGGACTTGCTGAACATAGCGGACAATGAGGACTACTGAGACCTCAAGAACAATGGCAGTGGGTTTTTGATCCTACTGCACGTATTGGCTTTGTGGGAGCCTAGGCAGTTTGGATGCTCACCTCACTAGACCTGGAAGGAGGTGGGTGGTCCTCGGACTTCCCACAGGGCAGGGAACCCTGATTGCTCTTTGGGCTGACGAGGGAGGGGGACTTGATTGGGGGAGGGGGAGGGAAAGGGGAGGCGGCGGCGGGGAAGAGACAGAAATCTTTAATAAATAAATAAATAAATAAAGTTTTGCTACATATCTTCAAAAAAAAAAAAAGTAGGACATTGGAGAATTGATCGCACCACTTTTGCCTATCCAAAATAAAATCAGTCTTTTCCATGTCTCTCTTCCACAGGGGGGGGAAAAATCAACTCATGGGTCTGGCTAAGGCTATAAGACTGCTGTTCTGATTCTTCTGCCTTCAATGCTATGGAGACCTGGGTATGGCTAACTGTATAAGGACTTTGGTACCTGTCATTTTTGATAGATTCGGAAGCTGCTTGGTCTGTACTCAGGTATAGTTTATCCCTGTGGGATCTCTGATAGCGCTGATGGCTCGGCCAGCTGTAATGTTGTCAGTTTAGCAGCAGCGGGCATGCAGAGCCTTCCACAGAGCTACAGCCAGCTTGTTGGCTCATTTTATAGATATAAAAATCAAGTCTTGCTTTTTCTAAAGCTACTAGGTCTCTTGATTAAAAAAAAAAATGTTTTAAGATATATGAAGGTCTAAGGATCTAAAAGCTCATAAGCTTTAAGGGTCTAAAAATACATTAAGATGTAAACACAGTTTAAGATATGGAAAATGTTTCTGATTTCTTTCATCTTCTAAGGTATAGTTCTGATAAGCTGATAGAGCAATGACTACTTACTGTTTGGTCAAAAGTTCAAGACTTTAGATTTATTCTGGCTGCCATCTAAATATGAATTTAAAAGTGTTTCTCTTCGGGTCAAAGATACTTAGAAGTCAAGTCAGGAACCCATGGTATGGTTCACTATAGTTACTAGACCCAAGAGGAATGGAGAACCAAAGTTCCTCCATTTTGTCCTCCACCTCTGCCATGTGTCTTGTGTAAGCTATTTCCCATAAATTATTCCAGTCCTCAGAAATGACTAGGGGCAAAAGTAACAGGGTAGGCTTCTGGAAAGTACAGACAACTGCAGAATGTCCCCATCCGAAGGTCAGCCGATAAGAAAACTTGACAAGCAACAAGCAAGGTTCAAAAATAAAATTCCTGAGAAGTCCCTAGACACAAGCCAATCAGAATTGAGCGGAACACCTCACACTCTGATAATGTAACTTTTCTGATTTTTGCCTTTAAGTAATGCCCTCTAGAAGAAGGTGTGTCCTCTTGCTGCTGCTGCACCAGTTGCTGTGATGAGATCCCTGCCAGCTTGTATTGTGCACACAATCAACCTCGCTTTTGCATTTCAGTGAGTCTGTCCCCCTGGTGATCTTTTAGGGTCCCCACGGACTGGGCATAACACTAGATTTCTCCCAATTTTCCTGAAAAGAAGGAACAGAAAAAAGTATTCTCCTTGCTGTTTCAAAGAACAAAATAAGTCTAGGATTTTAACAATTTCATAAGTGCATATAATGTATTCTCATTACTCTATTCACCACGCCCTCTCTGAAATCCCTCTTATTCCTATCTCTTTCCTGTCCATACCAACCTTTCTCAGGTTCATGGCTTCGTACTTTCTTTTAAAAATTTTATTTTTGAAATGATAATATAAACACATCATTTCTCTTTTTCCTCTCCTTTCCTCACCCCCCCCATACACTTCCATGCTTACGTTCCAATTCAAGGCTTCTTTACCCATTTACTGTTGCTGCATGCATATATGTATGTAAATTTATTTTCCTAAATATAACCTGTGCTTCGTCTGTATAATGTTACTTGTGTATATGTTCTCAGAGCTGACTGGTTTTGATCCATTTAGTTCCATCAGGGCCATCTGTGTGACCATTAGACTGGATTATTCACTGGAGCCCTACAGAGACACCAGCATGTGTACAAATGAAGACAATGCTTTTCTTCCTCCATGAATCGTTCAGTAGCAAACGGGTTAGCAGTTAGTTTTGGGACCCCAAGAGCCCCTCCTCTACCCGTGCCTGTTAAAGGGTCCATTCTTGCACTGACGTGGTGCAAGCATTTGCAGCTGTTGTGCATTTGTGGTATGTTTCCCATTAAGCCCATGGACCACCTACCCGCATCAGAATTACCGAGGGCCTTGCTAACAGTCAATGATCAAAGCCTGACTCCAAACCCGTGGAAACTAAATCTGTGAGCATAGGTCAGAGAGTAGAACTGCATATGATCCTCATCTACACAGCTGACTTCATATCTCTGACTCCTGGGTGATTACGTCACTCTACCTCCAGGGAAGCACACTCTGGAGATAGGCAGTTTGGCTTCTTCCTCTAAACATCCCATCACACTGCTCCTGGCATTCAGCAATACTAGGTACTTCCTGGTTAGGTTTATGAACAGGACAGAGCCTTGTAGTCTTATAAGGAGATACTTCAAAGATCAGTCAGGAACAAACATATAAACAAAATAGAAACCAGGCTGCATTGTATCAGTGTTGATTAGAGTCAGAAAGTTGCAAAATCCCCTAAAATACCAAAGAAATATTGCTTCCTTATTTCATTGTAAAAAGATAACTGACTTTAAAGTGCTTCAAGCTATTTTCATCCGAAGCACTCAAGAATGATAAATGTGGAGTAGCAGTGGCCAGCCAGACCACAACAAGTTCTAATCAGCCAGACTCCACCCTGATACCAAGCCGTCTGTTTGTCTGTTTCGTTTCAGCAGTTGTTTAGCCTTTCTTGTGAGAGCAGAAATTCCCACAAATGTGGTCATTTTGATGAACCAGACAGGGAAACAGTATTATCGAGTCAAACAAATCGCTGTTTCCAGGGATGGACTAGAACTTTCACATATGAGATTTTTCTCCTGTTGGCTAGAGTTTTCCACGAACTCAGCATAGACTAATGTGGCATGGGCCCTGACCCTGAGTATCCACAAGTTTACCCATATATGCAGACATGGGAACAGATACATGGATCTGGGGGTGGGTTAAAAAAGGAGAGGATTGGTGAATGGGAGGAGGTCTACAAAGGTACAAGAACATAAATTCTGAAACTCGTTTAAGTGATTTGTTCTTATTTGTTCTGTTTCTCTTCTAGAAGTGTTTGAAGTCAAAGGCATTAGGCCTCTCGGAGGTAAGTGACAGTAACAACCAAAACACAGACGGAGTTGACCACTGTCCCCAAAGATCTTGGCATTCCAAAGGAAATGTACAAACTAACAGCTCTATTCTCTAAGACTTCAGCTGCTTCAGCATCACCCTATGACCTGAATTCCACAGCCTTGGGGAGAATTGAAAGTGGACACAAATCCTTTCAGAATTTGATTAAACCACACGATTAAAAACGAAACGTACTTGTTCCTTCATGCTGAACATCCATGGAAAGGAATAAGAAATAATGTTTTGAGAATTTGAGAAGGTGCCCCAAGTGCTTCTCATTTCAGTTTTGGAGAAAAGGGGCACGGGTATGAGGGCACATGGAGACCTTACTAGGCAGTCGTGGAGCTGGAGCCAAACACACCAAAAAAGAGTTGGCACTAAGGCTAAGGCAAAAAAAAAAAAAAAAAAAAGGCGCCAAGACTGTGTTTGAATGGGTGGGGAGACCTGAGGTTTCAGGCTGAGAAAGGAGACCAAGATAGGAGGCTGATATCCTCACCTAGCCTGGCCTCGGGCTGCTCCTGTAGTCTGTGACTCGCTCAGGCCACACCCAGTGCCTATACCGCCCGCGGTTTTCTGAGCAGAGCTGGAGTTTTCCTTTGAGAACTGGAGCAACGAGGACGTATGAATGACCCGCTCTCCGGGATCGAGCCCGGGCGGGCCGTGTGCTCTCCGCGCGGGGTCGGGGGTGGGCCGCCCGTGGATACCGGCGCTCCGGATCCCGCGCTGTCGAAGACCGACAGGGACCTCTCAGCGGCAGGTGGGGACGTGAGATCGCGGACGCGAGAGAATTTGGATTGCCAGTCGTCCTGGGTCAGAGAAAAAGTGCTCTTTCTTCTGAACCCCGAGAGGTGGTTGAGAACACAAGCGGACGCTGCTTGTGCAGAGCTGGAGGATAGCGAGGACTTTCGTCCGAGGATTGAAGTCCACCGCGATTCGGAACGGGAACCTAAGCTTTCCCGCAGGCGCATCGCCACGGTCCCCGGAGCCCAGCCTCGGAACCCAGCAGCCACCCCCAGGTCCGTCTTGGTGCGGGTCGTGGATTACCATGAGACGCAGGAGGTGCAGCGGACTGAGTGGACTAAGGGTCAGATGACTACGAGGACCAAGGAGCGCTCTGTAACCGCCATCACCTTTCGCACCCAGAGTGACTGACATCGTTTGTGCGGCACTGGGGCGAGAGCAGAACCTGGATGTTCCCGCATTGCTACGGGAGGATAATTCGTCGCCAAAGATCCGAACCCGAGAAATGTTCCAGGGCTAGGGATGCGAGGAAACGCTCGAAGAACCAGCTCTCAGCAGTTTTAGACTTCCTCTGTGGCATCAGTGTCTGACAGTCCTTTAAGAGAATAAAAGGTATTTTTACATTGGTGGAACGTGGGAGTTCGAAAGCACAAAACCTTAGTCAATTCACTGGCGTTTTTGGAAGCAACTCATATTGCTTTTCTGCATCTCTTTCCTGTTAAGCAACCAAAAGCACAAGTGATGTTTGCGGTCTGCTCTCTAGGATGTGTGTGGTGTGTGGGGCGGGTGCAGAGAGACTTGCTTCGAAAGCCTTAAGAACATTGTTTGTTTATTTTTTTAATATATAGAAAAAAATAAAACGAATCAGGAAGTGAAGCAAAATGTTTCCAGGTACTCTATACACTGGTATGCAATTTCCTCGCTGGTCCTTCGTATTTCCGTCTTGAGAAGAAAAGGAGCAAGGGAAAGAAAGACTGGGGTGGGAGGGTGTTTTTTCTGTGTGGAGGGGATTGGCCTGAGAACAGGCCTTTATCCCAGAGGGCATCTCACCCAAGTTACTGTTTAATAAGTGAGGTAGACATTCTGGATGCAGTATGTCATAAACGGTTGTATGCTTTATTCTTTTTGGCTTGTTTTTTTTTTAATTAAATCTATCTATTTATTTATTTTACATCTCAACCAGTTTCCCCTCCCTCCTTAACTCCCATTCCCCACCCCACCCCCAATCTGCTCCTCCACTTTTTCTGTTCAGAAAGAAACATGCCCTATTCTTATCCAGACACCCACACTTTTTAACTACTAAGATCTGTAGTTAAGACTGAACTGACAAGAACTCTGCTGGGTTTAAGTTGTATTATCTTCAATTAGATGTATGTGCCTGTGAGTGTTGGTAGGTGCCTGGAGGCCAGAGCTTCTTGCGGCTGGAGCTACAGGAAATTGGGAATTGGGGAAACAAGTGTTTGGTATCAAATTTGGTCCTCTGCAAGAGCAGTCTGGACTCTTGACCACTGGAGCCCTCTCTCCAAACTCTATCCTGCGTTTAAAATGATCGAAGGCTAACACTTGGTTTTTTAAGTGGATTCCCTTTGTCATTAGACACCAGCATTAAAAAAAAATCTTCATTATCTTATGTATGTGAGTGTTTTGCTTGTACGTCCACGTGTGCACCGCTAGTGCGCCCACTGCTCTCGGAACTCAGCATTGGATCCCCTGGAATTGGAGTTAGGGATGGTTGGGAACCATGGTGTGGGTGCTGGGTATTGAACCTGGGTCCTTTGCAAGAGCAGCAAGTACTTGTAACCAGGGAACCATCTCTCCAGTCCCACATCATTATTAACTCTTTAGTACTGGGATCTAGTTTGGAACGCTGAGGAGCAAAACAAAGCTCTTTGAGAGAGGTGAGGGCTCAACTGGCCTCTATGGGAGGGGTATTTGGTAACAGGTAACAAAGGAGAGAGGCTCTGCTTTGGGGGTGAAGCTGGAACAGCTGCTCTTACCTAGTCCTTTCATCTGTCTTCACTCCCAGCTTGATTTGCCTTCAAGCAATCATCTGTGCCACTTTTTATCTTCTGCCTGGCCAGACAGCATCCTTCTTTAAACAGAAGAGCTAAGTTTGCCCTAGAGGTCAATAGCTTGTGTAGCTCATGAGCAAGTGTCTTCATGTGCTTACTAAGTAGACAAGAAATGTGGTCCTCTCCCTCTTAAATATTCGTGGATGGCGATTACTGCGTCTTACTTCTAGAGATTCAATTATGCCCAAGCAGGAGAATTTAATTTGAAATCTAGGCCAGTTTGTGCTGCACATGGAGACCCTGTCTCAAAAGTGGATCCATCTGAGGGTACCATGGGTTTCTAACACAGATTTAGGAAAAGTACGAGAGTCATTTTTATCCCTGCATCTTGCAAGGCCGGCTGGAGATTCACCACTAGCAGTTTTCAGGCCTGAGAGAGCTTCCCCAAGGAAGGACATTAGTGCTTGAACTCATCCGCAAATCTATAGAGTAGTTGAAAATGTGATGTTGATCTCCCAATAACTTCTCCTTTTGCAGAAATTCTTCCTCATCTCTTTGTAAGGTTAATCATGACTGGCAAGTGGCCTCTCTGCCCTTATGAGATTGGTTCTACGTGATTGAGCATTGAATGGAGACAAGAAAAACAACTATCTTTTGCAATGACCCAAAAGAGTAGCATCCTTCAGCTATCAGAAGGCAGGCTCTGGAGTTTTGTGGCCCATACCAACCCTTTGTTAACTAGTAACCTTGGGCAAGGTGCCTAATCTTTATGTCTTTACTTGTTAAGTGGGGAGAGGAAATGCTGAGCTTTTGGGGGTGGGATTTAGTTTTAGAATACAGCCTGGCATGTAATACACGCTCAGCACTGACTCCTAGGATTCCTAGTGTGGTCATCATTCAACCCATTTTTCTCCTAACCAGGATTCAGCTTTTTATTTAATCATGTAGTGTAGAAATCAAAAACAAAACAAGCATCAACAAAACAAATAATGAAAATGAACTAGAGGTTTTTAACTTTTTCCGTCTTTAATGGATCCTCACACCCGTTTACCAAAGTCCTTAGAAACGATTTCTACACCATGTGGGGGTCCTCAGCTAAGACCAGAGGAAGGACCACAGTCACTATGCTGAATGAATAGAGGGGCGGAAAGCTTGCATTGCCTCTCTGGCAGTGGAAGCTTAGCCTGGGTCTTGCTATGTAGTCTTAGTTGGCCTGGGACTCTTTATATAAATCAGACAGGCCTCAGATCTGCCTGCCTTCCGAGTGCTGGGATTAAAGGCATGCGCCATCACGCCCCATATTGAAAAATCATTTTAAAACTACTTTTCTACCTGGCCCCTCCCCCCAGTTTGCTTTCTGCAGCATGTTTACAGGTTTTAAATAGATATCACGTTGAAAGTGAAAAGTAGTTGCTGAACTGTCTTGGTTTGCCTTACAGGTGAAGAACAAGAACACTTTCCATTTCACAAGAATCTTTGGAAGAGCATCCGAACTTGTCCTCAGTACCAAGGATTGTCTCAGGATGACCAGGTCTCGGCATCTCTCAGGATGACTGGATCTTGGCTCTTTGACTTAACCTCTACCTCACAGAAAACTGAGTTCGTCTGACATTGTCTTTGTTGGATAAACTGCACCAAAGACTCCCAGAAGCCCATCTGAACACAATAGACTGCGATAAATGTCAGAGTAACATAACCACCATGATCAGGCCAGTGCCTACCTCTGTTGTTTTTTTTTAAATTAATATATATTTTTATTTTGAGACAGTGTCTAGCTGTGTATCTCAGGCTTACTTTGGACTTGATGTCTAGCCTGTGATGACTGAACTGGAGATCGTCCTCAGCCTCCCACATCGTGGGATGACTGTGTTCCAGATTCTCTTACTGCCACCTCTCTTTAATCTTCTTTTCCATACCTGTCATTACACATGCTATCCATTGTATTTGACTTGCTTGTTGTATTGAGGAGCCTTACCAGGTCTTGATATTAAAACTCACTGTGATTCTTTTTTTTCCTAAAATTTTTAAATTTTAAATTTATTTTGTGTATGAATGTTTGCCTGCATGTGTATATGTTTATTATGTCTTCCAGCTGCCCACAGAGAGCAAAAGAAGGTATTAGATTCCCTAACGCTGGAGTATAGGTGGTTGTAAGCCTTCGGGCAGGTAATCGAAACTTAAGCCAGAAAGAGTTTTTAACCATTGAGACATTTGTTCAGGACTGAAAATGACCCTTAAAAGAAGAAAGAAAAAGTTTTATTTTCAAAATAGATTGTTGGGGCCCAATGTGGTAGCATAAGCCTTTAATTGCAGCAATCTGGAGGCCTACAGAAAAGAAAAGAGAAGAAGAAAAAACAAAGGAGAAAGAAAATGAGAAAAAGTTTGCTCATCTAGAAACAAATTAAGAAAATGTTATGAAGTTTACAAAGATAGATTAAAAGACAACCAAAATTTCCCCATGATCCTACATCTCTTAATATTTAGTATCACATAAATATGGCTTTGTTTTAATTTTCTTTTTATGTGTATGCTTAGGTTGACACAAAATATACAAGTCTCACTTCAAAGGAAGTAAAAGATAGTTTATTCTAAAACCAAACATGGGTGATCATGGCCAAGGAACTCAGTGATTCAGATTATGCCAAAATTCACGTGCCTATGTGGTTTAATGACATTTTTATAGCATCAGAACAATGGAATAGTTCAGAAATCCGCAAACTTTTCAAATACACTGGTAGGAACTTCGGGCAAGTGGGTACAGCAAAGTGTGAGAAATTCCTGTTGTAGCTCTCAGATGCACTCTGATGTCTTTATTAAAGCCTTTGGGCTGGTCTACACACTGGAAAGATGTTAGATCACACATAGAGATGGACTTACATAACCCAAGATACAGTGGGTCTTGGTCTGCAACATTCAAACTCTCTATAACCATTCCAGCTACAATCAGTTAATTAATTAGTTTATCAGTATTGTAGAATGTTCGATTCAAAGCATGGCTGTTGTGTACTAGCTTCAGTTAATGCGTACTTATGCATTTATTTTATTGTAAGGATAAATTATAAAAAATAATCCTGGTGTAACCCCTTTGTATTTTTTGAGTAATGCTTTTATGTAGGTGTTCTTGTTAGCTGGGTAGTGTGAGAAGAAAGGAAGCTTTTCCTCCACAGAGTCCCCTTTGGTCATAGCATTTTATCACAGCAGCAGAAAGGAGCCGGAAAGATAAGCTACCCTACAGGCTGCTGTCACTGGGGATCTGGCCCAAGGGGCTCCCGCAAAAGAAAAGAGCAGAGTCTCTTCTCCCTCCACTCTCGCTGCACTGCTGAGTCAGAGCAAGCATGGTTGTCTGCAAAGAACAACCATGATTCACATTCAAGGTTCACAAGCATTGTCCTATCCCTCAGGTTAATGTCAGCACAGTCAGTTACTACAATTAAAAACATTATTTTTTAAAAAAATTATAATTCATTGTTAACAATGCCAGGGCAATAACAATTTGTTGGATTATGGAACTAGACTTTATAAAAGGGTATACAAGACAGTTTATCAGGGATTGGTAACCTGAAAAAAAAATATGTCTTCTTAAACAGCCATATTTTTCTATAATTGTCCCTAATGAAGTATTGATTGACTATTGGATCTCTTAACTGAGAACGAGTTTTTCATTTTCAAAGAATGTGCAATGGTTTATTGCCAGACACCCCTTAGGGGAGGAAGGGCAGGAAGTCATTAAGGACAGGATGGTTTCAGACCTCTGCAGCTGAGTCACAGCTTGTCAGTCATTCGTGGCGAGTTATGAAGGGAGTGGGCAAAGGTGGGGCTTGAATGTCAATCAGTTGATTCAGGTAGGAAAACAGGGTTGGGACTCTGGAACACCCTGAAATCTCTCTAGCCACCCAGCACTTTGCTCTTTAATTAGAAAGGGTAGCTCTTTATGGATTTATGTCTCTAAATAATCTCATAAACGGTGATAAGGAAAGGAAAAGTCCAGATTACTTGGGGCAGCAAAAGGAGGTGTGTTCAGGGTACAGGCACTGTGCCAGCCAATAGTTCGCGGTAGAATAAGGACAGTTATGCTCAGAACAAGGAAGCGAATTTAAAAATCATAACCTGACTTCTTGGCTTAAAAGAGAGTACTAGAGAGCTGGAGAGAGGATTGCTCAGTAGCTGAGATCTGAGTTTGGTTCCCTGTATCGACGGTGGACATCTCACGGGCACGTGGAACTCCAGCTGCAGGGGCTCTGATACCTTCTGCCCTCGCACGCACTAGTACACATGAGACATACAGTCACACACATGCACGGAAATGAAATTTAAAGTCTTAACAGAACAGAGCTTGTAATAATGTTAAGGTAAGTGGACTAGGCTCTCTCAGGCTAGCTGGAAGCAATAGCACCCAGGAAGTGGGAAAATTTCACATTTTCTCTTAGCTTGACTAAGGGCCCATGAGCTATTTCTTTGAAATGGAGTCATTGAGGAAGAGAGGATCCCAAGTTATCTTTTCCTGTGTGGTATAGGAAAACAGAAGACTACCTCCCCAAATTATTAGTTATCAGACACAAATGGTCTAATCACATTGAACAGCTGTCTCCAAAATCCTTCAGTACATTCTCACCAGTTTAGAAACTCTCCTACCATCGGTCTCAGAGAAATTCAGTTTGTTCTCTCTTCCCTACCATAAAAATCTCCAAGAAAGTCTTCTCTTTGAATCTGTCTGGGCAAATTTTCCTTAACCGTGAAGAGGAAACAGAGAAAGGGGAAGGCTTGAGGTATACCGCTGGCATCAAGAATTGGGCGGGGCGGACGAATGTCTAGAAGGACAACTTCTCATACGATGGGTTTAGATCAGGGAGGGCCTGAGTGACAAGGTGGGCACATCAGAAAGCTGGGCAGTTATTGAGTAACCCTGCCATTATGGACAGATGGCAGCCGAGGCTGAGTGGTATTCTTCCAGCACCGCAGTAATTCTCTAAGATTAAATTTAATGAAAGCTACTTAGTGCCGGCCATATAATGAACACTCAAATCAGCTATCATTATCATAATAACAATCAGTCATGGTGGTCATGTTTACGTCTCTCTTCAATCTAATCAACTGCATTTTTAAAAATTTATTTATTTAATTATCTATTTATCTATCTAATTTTTATTATTTTGTATGTTTATCTCGGGGGGGGGCATGTGGTAATGTTTACTTAAAAACAGGTGCCCTTGAACAACTCTGGAACCCCTTGAGTTGGAGTTATAGGCAGTTGTAAGCCATCCAACAAAGATTATGGGAACTGTGTTCAGGTCCACAACAAGAGTAGTCCCTGTCCTTAAGGACTGAACAATCCTGCCAGCACCTATGCTGTACTTTCGAAGGACAAAAAGCAAAATACTTGAAGGCATTTCTGCAGTGATTCTTTTCCATCTGCTTTCAAATATCTCCATATAAGATCTAGCCACTGCCACATGGATCCAACCTCAGGCTGGGGACGGGATTTGACTGCTTGCCTGACATGTCTGAGGCCCTGAACTTGATCCTTAGTACATCTGCCAATTCTAGCAAATAAATAACCATAGATTCAGCCTTTTACTAATTTCGAACTTTGTATGTGTTGGAGATTGAACCTAAGGCCTTGTATATATAAAACATGTTGCCTGCTATGAAGTAACATACCAGCCCTCTTCGGTTAAGAAGAAGTGTGAGGGTTCTGGGAGTTAGAAAGATTTTTGTCATGGAATAATAACAAGGCTGCAAAATAATTAAGGCTGGGCTGGACTTAATGCTGACCCAGATCCTAGAAGTTACAAGGATTCAGGTGTCCCAATCTCTTCATCCCAATGTGTAGGAAAATTACAACGGCATAAATGAAATAATGTTATAATAAAATTCTGCTTGGGGATTATGTTGCAGGAGAAGAAAGGATTCAGCAGTGCATATTCAAGGCTGGCCCAAGGTTTAACCAATGGGAATGGAAGATTGTCCTGAGAAGCCAACAGAGGGATTCAAGATAATGACAAATGAGACTAAAGGTTCATATGGTTTTTAGTATCACCATATGTTTAGTGATAAACACTTCTGTTGTTAAAAAGTGACTGATCTGATTTTTATTTTTTAAAAAATTTAAATAATTTTTATCATTAAAACCTTGATAATGAATAAATAAAAACATCACACATCAAAATTAGCTAGACCCAGAGTCTACACCACTCACTGTGTGTGATGGCCTGGAAGGTAAAACTCAGCGTGAAACTCTGCAGCTTCTGTCCCCGGTGCCTAGGCTAGCTGTAGTTGCTCTCGGAATTTTAACCATGCAGATGCAGACTCTAAAATCACATGTTTTAATTTCCCTTTACCACCTTTATGCAGAAGCTCATTTTAAAGAGCAGAATTTATTTCCCCTGCACACACAAACAAGCCAAACCAAAAAACCCTCACCTCATGCATTTTAGTAGAGGATACTTTACTAAAGGTTGGACTTTTCAAGTCCATTTCAAGAGTACCTTTTCTTCATCCTCAACTAGTTCTATACTTCAAGAGTAGATTCAGCTAGGGTGACACTCAGTGAGGCAGCTTTTTTCTAATATGGTTTCAACTTCCAACGTTGCCAAAACGAAATTATAGGGTGGAGCATAGAGCACGAGATGCTAGTGGGTAAGGCACTTGCTGCTGGGACTGACAACCAGAGTTCAATCCCATGCTGAAAAAAGATATGTACATGTGTACATAAAATAAATACAATGCAATAAAAATATTTAAAACAATTTTAAATGACTAACATAGACAATAGCATAGCAATTATGGTGACTAAGGAGGAAATCAAGTTATATTGATTTTGATATGTAATTTATGTGTAAGACTTAGAGAAACAATAAATTGTAAAGATTTTACTATAGAAGTGTAATTTATTTATTTATTTACTTATTAATTAAAAATTTCCACCTCCTCTCCACCTCCCATTTCCCTCCTCATTTCCCCCCTCCCCCTCCCCCTCCAATCCTAAAAGCAGTCAGGGTTTCCTGCACCGTGGGAAGTGCAAGGTCCTCCCCCCTCCATCCAGGTCTAGGAAGGTGAGCATCCAAACAAACCAGGCTCCCACAAAGCCAGTCCATGCAGTAAAATCAAGTAATTTTATCAGACATAAACATCTTCATCAAGAAATTCTTTATTTTATGATTGTTATTATTAAGGAATGAATCAAGGAAAAATACATTAGTGGAAACCAGTTTTCTCAATCATATTTTCTGCAGACATTTTTAACTTTACTAAAGTTAATTATTAGTTACTTTACAATTACATGAAATGATGCTTTTTCTTTTCCTCTCTGAGCACAGCAAAGATAGTTCTTTGTTTAACTTTACACATATCACTAAACGCTATTCTCCTCCCGCTTCTGGAGGCAGACAGAGCATGTGTGCCTCTCCAGTGTGTAGTCGTGATGTCAGAATAGATACCTGACAACCTTGTTACTTGGTTAAAACTTGGGTCTCCTGATCTTTGATGCAAGGCATTTTCACTGCTCCCCAGGTAAGAGAACCACATCTACCAGCTAGTTTTGATTATGGATTTAGAACTGATTAAATCCATACTATATACCAGTGAACCCCAGTAATAAACTCAGGGCAAGCCAGAAAGTGCACTTCCGTGTGTGTGTGTGTGTGTGTGTGTGTGTGTGAGTGTATGTTCAAGCTTCAGAGTGAGGCTAGTAAGTTCCATTTCTTTGTTTCCATTAGCTCTCTGGCAAGACAGGGCACCTGAGGTCCTCCTATCAAAAGGCCTTGAGAATAATGATGTCTTGAGGATGACCTAGATGGCCTAACTTTCTCTGGCCTTACTGACCTGTAGAAATTTTTCTTCCCAGTGTACAGGGAAGGAAACTTTGAGACTTGAGAAATGTTCTTGGTAATCCTTTCCCTTTGAAATCCAAGTCTTTTGAAAAGATCTTTTGCTAGTTTCACAGCTGTGGACTGTATTTCTTGATGACCTAAGAGCTTTCCTTGAGATGAATTCTCAAGGAAGATAGGACATTCGAACTCCTAGTCTCTGTAGGAAGTAGCAGCTTTTCAAATGAGGCTCAAAGGCCGGGGCCTTAGTTCAGTGGAAGAATGCTTGCTTACCATGCAAAGCGTGGTTTTTATGGGTTTTATCTCTAGCGGTGGATAAAAAGAAAAGGTCAAATGGGCAATGAGTAGCAACTGTAGAATGTCAGTCAATAGAAGTATTTGAAAATGCAGGAGTAATTTAGTGAGCCGGACACAGCCCATAGGCCAGACTCCTTCCCAGCCTCCAGTACTTTTCCATGGCACACCCCACTGTTGAAAGCCTTTCTGCTTTGCTCTTCTGCACGGCTGGGCTCTGACCAGGTTCTAGCCAATTACAATACCTTAAATAAAGTCTTCTTTGTCTAGTGCAGTTCTCACTTAGATACGAATCAGATAAGAGCAAGGGAGAAGCTCTTTGTTGATGGTGGGAGGGTACATTGGCTTCATAAAAGCTGGAGTTGTTTCTATGTCTAGGGAGCTACATGGTTTTCTTTGTTCTGCTGCCAGGGTCCCTTGCCTATGACTTCATTGGGACTTTAGAGCACTAAGCACAGGCATTCTGGGTACGCCAGAGCACAGATAAATACTCTGCTTTTCAGAACAAGTAGAATCATCAGTGATAGTACGTGTGTGTGTGTGTGTGTGTGTGCATGATGTACGGGTGTAAGCACACATGCCATGGCACACATGTGCAAGTCATAGAACAACGTTTGTGGAGTTGGTTCTCTCTACCTTTACTTGAGTTCTGGGGATCCAACTTAGGATGCCATGCCAGGTTTACATGGCAAGTGCCTTTATTGCCCTCCACCCCCGCATACCCATCTAGTAGGACCCTGATTAACTAATACTTTCGGATCTCAGCAACCTGGCTCTACTCACAACCAATTATCTGTTATTAGCCACCACTTGTTTATTCTCAGAATGAAGACAATGCCTTATGTTTAATGTGTGCATTAATAATTTGAGTTTTCTCTACCGCAGTTGTGATGATATTCATGGATAATAGTGTCCCCAATTATGACTCTTGATTGGTGATTCTTAGATGTCTCATGGCTAAGAAGCCCATGTCTGTTTCATGTTTGGTAGTGAGCTTTCTTCTACAGCAGTTAGCTGAGAAACTCATTCTGATTTGAAAGACATCCCTTTGTGAGAGGCGGCTAACTGCAAAAAGAATCATGAAGGATTTGGTCAAATATCATAGCTATCCTGAAGGGAAGGAAAGCATTTGTACAGAGGACCACAGGCCACACCAAGAACTGGGGCTTCAGTAAACTGAAAGAGCTTAGGCTCGGAGAAGAGCACATATCTTATGAGGCTTTGGTTGGATGGTAAAACCAGTGTCTGGGGTTAAGTCCAGGTCCAAATGGGAGACTCCAGGGGGTGGTTGGAAGGTAAACTTCTGCATGAGACTGGCAAAGAAAAGGAAAAGCTCCATTTTTGCCAGTGGTTCTCCAGCACACATCCGACGACCTGGAGACACAGACACCACAGGAGGTTTTAAGACATCAGCACAGGCTGGGAGGTGGTGGCACACGCCTTTAATTCCAGCTCTCAGGAGGCAGAGGCAGGCAGATCTCAGTGAGTTCGAGGCCAGCCTGGTCTACAAGAGCTAGTTCCAGGACAGGCTTGATAGCTACAGCAAAACCCTGTCTCAAAAAACAAAACAAAACAAACAAACAAAAAACCAAAAAAAAAAAAAGATAAAAATAAGGACATCAGCACAAAACCCCAAACAATCCCAGACAAAGACAAGACCAGATCCCACATTCTCCTCTACTTTGGAATGAGTGGATCAGTCATCAACCTCTGCTGAGCTTTATTGGTTTTGTTTCAAAGCAAGACCTGGAAATAATGAAAGATAAATCCAATGGCAACTTTAATGATACAGCCTCAACTGAGGAATTACCCAGATCATATTGGCCTGGATATTGTCTTGACTGATCATAGATATAGGAAAGCCCAGCACACCGTGTGTGACTTCCTCCCTAGGTAAGTTAGTATTGGATGCATAAAAAAATTGGTTGACCATGAGCCAGAGGTGGAGGCTGGAAGCAATGTTCTCCCAAGGCCTCTGGCTCCAGGTTCCCGTCTTGAGTTCCTGCCTTGCCTTCTCTCAGCAATGCAATGTGAACCAGAAGTATAAGCCTTTCCTCTCTAAGTTGTTTTTATGGACATGTTGTTTATCACAGTAATAGGAAAAAATAACAAGAACAACATTTTAATTTGCAAATACTTTTTGACAAAGTCATGTGTAACACAAGATCATGTGTAAACGCAAGCACATGATATGTCTTCTAGGTAAAAGCTAGCCATTTCATCCACAAACTCATGCTTAATGTCAACATGACAGCTACTGAACTTGGCTAAGCATCTGCTATTGTTCTCGAGAGAACTATGGTGTAGTTGATGACCTACAGATAAATAGGCAGTGTCACAAGGAGACATGTGGAAAGATACCCAGTAAGCCAGGGAAGGCTCATTCTTTGATTGAGAGCTTTATAAGTAAGCTTTGAAAGAAAGGATGAGAAATTGGCCAGGTGGCAATGAGGGAAGGTGAGGATGAGGTCCTTTGCCATTGGCTGCATGAGATTTGACTCTCACTATACATGGGGCACCAGGGAGATTGTATGGAAAAGAGTAAGGAACAGGAACGAGGTCACAGTGATTTTGAGAAGGTCATTAATCTGTAGAGTCATTTGGTAAGAGAGATCCAACTGGAATAATTCTGAAATCTACATTGTTTGGGATAATTAAATAAGATTGAGAAAGGAAACTTTCCAGGTAGAAGTTCATTAAAATAATAAGCTCTTGGTAGTTATCTATATTTCCTAGATTGTACTGTGTGAAAAATGATCTTAACTTTAGATTAAATAGAATGAGTTTTGCATTCGTGTTGTAGATTGAAGGCAACACATTTGAATGAAATGCAGCATTGTTAATATATATTCTGCTCTCAGTCCTTCTGAAGACACAGCAGGTCTGTTTAACTACTCCCAGGAGGGCTTTAATGTGCTGCTTACATTAGGGCCAATAATTTTTGTAATTAATACGGCTGTAGATCTCTGTTTTAGTTTTTATTTTTTTAAACATTAATCACAAATGTCCAAAATCATAGAAGACTTCTATTTTACAACAGAGGGAAAAGATCTCATGTTAACCTTTTGGTTATTGGAGAGATACACGGAACAGAATAACTCTACATATAATTATGCATTTTCTTATTGGGCACAGTAATGAGGCCAGGTTTTTATGGGGTTCAAAGTCATGGGTATTTCTTTTCTGTTTAGTTACATCCATAAAATAGCTAACCACTCAGTGATAAGCAGGTTTAATGTCAACAAGGCACTGGTATTATTGTGCTTGGCTTTGGTACTGCTATTGTTCTCATGGCCTTGCCTGTGTAACAGGTGACCCAACAGGTAAATGATAATTATAACAGTGTCGCAAGCCTTGGAGAAGGCTGTGAAAGGGTCAGCTAATGTAGGTTTGGGGTTAGCTCTTTCCATCTTCCAAGAAATAAGGACGTAACTGAATGGTGTTTAACAGAATGAGAAGTAAAGACCTTGGGATGGTAGTTATGACCTTCTGTTTAAGCTTTATTGAGTTTAATGGGAAATTCTGACCAGCCCAACAAGATAAAGCATGTAGTATGAGAGGTTCCAACCCTAGCAAGAGAATCTTATTGTACGTGTACATCTGAGAATGCTCTCTGGAGACAATTAAAGATGTTTAGATCACAAAAGCCCTTCACAGCACAAGACTTTGACAGTGTGGATGTAACCGTAAATGGAAACAGAAGGAAAGGGTACCTTCCCCACAAGGGACATAAGGACAGAGAGGTTATAGCTAACACTAAAAGTAGACACATACAATTGATTCATATTCAATATTTTTCTTATAGTTTGAATTTTACTTGTTTGTCTATGACTAAGATGTAGTATTAGGCTGGGTGTGGTGGCGCATGTCTTTCATCCCAGCACTCTGGAGGCAGAGGCAAATGGATCTCTTTGAGTTTGAGGCCAGCCTGGTGTATATAGTGAGTTCCAGGATGGCAAAGGCTACATAGAGAGTCCTTGTTTCATAACAGCAAAAATAACAAAAACAACAAAACCTGAACAAACAAAAAGTAGTATTGTTAGTCTTAGCTTTCTTTAACGGAGGCCCACAATACATTCCAGTTTTTTAGATTTATTTTTAATCATATGTATGCCTGTGTGTTTGTGTGTAGGTATGTGTACATGTATTCCATCAGAATCCAAAGGCACTGGAGGCTCATAATTTTGGAGTTACAAACAGTTATCACTGTCAATGTGGGTGCTAAGAACCACACTCAGGGACTGGGGAGATGACTCAAAGGTTAAGAGCACTTGCTGCTCTTTCAGAGGTCCCAAGTTCAATCCCTAGTACTCACATGGTGACTCACAACCTGTAATGAAATTTGATGCCTCCTTCTGGTGTGCAGGTGTACATGCAGATAGAGCATTAGTATACATAAAATGAATAAATCTTAAAAAAGAAAAAAAAACCACACCCGGGTCCTTCGCAAAATTTCTTTTAACTGTTGAGCCATCTTCCCAGTACTACAAAGAAAATTTTGATTTCCACACTAAACTGGGGGAAATTCCTGAGCAGGTTACTTATCCTAAATATGGATGGCTGATGCTTGCTTAAAGGTCGAAAGAGACTTCACAGGGTATGCAAAGGCAGCCAGGCCTGAATACAATATTGATCCCAGGGCAAAAGCAAAACGGAAAGTAATTTTTCAGCGTGAAAAGCACAAGACCTGAGCATACTCTTGAGGCGACAGCTCTCTTACTTGTTAAAGAAGCTGTGGCAAGTAAGGCACCTTACCCACTGAAAAGGGCACGAAAGCTTCTTTCTTGATGAACCTCCCCTTGGAGCTGAGGAAATGAGTGGGGTTAAAAGTGTCTGGTGTTTCCCACTGGGTTTGATCCTGCAGTACTGATGTCAACAAAGGGATCACCTCTGTGCCCTAGAAATAAAAGTTAGTATTGTTAGTGAAAAAAAAAAAAGACATTTCTTTCTAAGAGGCTCCTCTGCAAAGTGTTATAACCATGACTGTCAATTTCTAGATACAGTGCATTCTTGAAAGAAATACGGTTGTCTGGGAAGGCTTTAAGGTCAGTAATGTGATGTTACTTTTAGTCACCAAAGTTCTCCTTAGCTCCTAACTGAAAGCAGGACCTGGAAATGAGCCTTTAGTGTATATTGATTATGTGGTAACAGCATGTTATTTAACAGGTTCTCCGCTCAGCTTGTTAATGTTTAATAGTTTCATGAATTTAACAAATTCACTTCTAAGTCTGTGTGGGGGAAGTTCAGTGGTCCTCACTTGCGTTGTAAGCTGTAGATGAAAGAATACAAAAGAAAGAACCTGGTAGAATTTCTGGAAGGTTCGATGGCTCGGTGAAGATTTGCTCTTTTATCCTTCAAGGTCCATGACAGTGGATGCTAAATCAAAGATTATATGGACAGATTCTAAATCATAAGCTTCTCTGCTTTCATGGTGTGCCACATGTTATAAAACAACTTTCTATAAATGAAGGGGTGATTCTAACTGTATAAGAAAGGGCATTCCGAGAATGACAACAAATAAAACATGGTAAAGTCATGATTAAACTCAAATCTCTGAACAGGAGGCGTAGTTCAGGCACAAGAATGCCCGCCTTGGGTATACAATATTCAAGATTAGTCATCAGGAAATAAATTAATTAATTAAAGAAAATATTCACTATTTAATTTTGATAGCTATTATTATTAAAATTGTCTTTAATGACGATTTGGAATATAATCTTTCAGTTAACTTTTATCAAAAAAATCTTTGTGTTTTTTTTTCTACTCAAGTAGACAATTGAGTAAAAGCATTTTGTTTTAAAACATGTGTGTATCATCATTTATCTATCTATCTATCTATCTATCTATCTATCTATCTATCTATCTATCATTTATCTACATATCTATTTACTTAGATTATATGTAAATTTACTTTCTCTGCCTCATAGCAAACATGTTAATTATATTCATTTCACCAAAAAGCTGATTGAGCTATGCCAAGACTGAGCCTAGCTCCTAGTAGGACAACACACTAATTAGATATCCTTGTACCTGCAAAGTCCTCTTGACAAAGCATTTTACACGGATTGTAGCACAGCAGGAGGCTAAAACTAAACTCCTACTGCTCTTACTGCGTCTTGTGGATCACATTTAATATTGCTTCTCTGTTTTCACTTTTGCTACGGCTTGAAGGTGGGGAGATTCTTCCAAAGGTTCTATGTTCATGTCTTGTTTTAAAGGCTCTGATAGAATTTTAGGAGATGAGGACTATGGGACTGGTTCATCTTTATACCAGTGCCAATGTTCCCTTCTAGGGGATTATGGGACTCCAGTCAGCCAGTCTTTGTCTGTTCACTGGCTTCTCCATACAGTTCTCTCAATGCCACCTACTGTCTTCACCAGCTCAACTTAGATGGGCCCGGAATTAGACAACGTGAACTGGTAAAACCCTAAGTCGAATGAACCGTTTCTTTTTGCAAGACAGCTGCCTTGTATATTCTATTACAGTCATGTGAAACTGACCACTGCCACATTGCTTGCATTTGTTTTTCTGTTTCACTGTTAGTTGGGTTAACTCAGCTCAATAGTGTACCTAGCATAGGCTGAAAAGAAAAGCTCCAAAGGTGAGCACAGTCTTGTTCAGAGAGTGTTCCCAGAGTGGGGTGCAGTAGTGTAGGGAAAAGAATCCCAAATGATCAGTAGCACCATAGCTTTATGCAGACATGGGCCCAGCAGCTGTGCTCTGATTAGGTATTGAGGAAAAGTATTGGTTCCATGTGTGTTTCACAACCTCCTAGCCATGCTTGCCTTCAGTCTAGTTTTAGGAAGGTATACATACACATCTTCAATTTTCCATAGGAACACAATGATTTGATGAAGAAGGAGCCTGGGAATCAATAGGCACGATTCCATGAGCGGATGGGATTGAAGAATGGAGGTGCCAATGAAAGAGCCTGCCTCGAAAAAGCTCAGGACCCTGAGAGTGACATCCTGGCATCCTGGCTCCTTCAAGGAGCAACCTTTCATCCCATGAAAGGGCTACCTCTGAATCCTATTTTTTTCTCAGTTATAACATAAAATAGGATAATGTTTTACAAAGTGTTAACTGTTGTCATCAGTTGCATACACACACGTGTGTGCACACGCGCGCGCGCACACACACACACTCACACACTCAAACACTCAGCTATCTTATTTTGAATGATGGGGAGGGAAGCAAGGCAAGAGATAATAAAAGGAGAGGGAGCAGGTGGGAAGGAGAAAAGTGGGCCAAGACTGTCCCTGACCTTCACTCTCAGTGCTTCTACCATGTTAAACATCTGGGATATACTCTCCCCTCTCGCCTGCCTAAGCCCTTACCTTTGGAATATAGTAGTTCTTAAACATAACATCTGTGGTTGTCTCACGGGGTAAGCCTATGGGCAGTATGTTAGCAACCCTCTGTATTTCATGAACGACAGCGTCTGTGTAGGGCATTTGAGTTCGGTGCTCAATTCGAGGCTGAGCTGAGCCCACAACTTTGACGATCTCTTCATGGACCTTTGCTGGATACAACACAATTAGAGGTTAGGGTTCTGCCTGCACATGGAGTCAAGTGATTTTTAAATAAGTGATTTTTATATAAAATATAATATATATAAATACATAACATTAAATATGTAAAATATAAAATATTAAATTAGTGATTTTTATATAAAATATGAAAGTCAAACCCAAATGTTCTCCCAACTTGGGAGCTTTCTTCATCATCCTTCTGACTTTCTGCTTCTGTTTCTAAGGCTGCTCTGTGAATGAGCATGATTTCAGATCATCTCAGTGTGTGTAAAGAGCAAACCCTACTTTCTTTCAAAAGATTTATTTGATTTTTAATTGTATGTATACATGTGTGTGTGTATTTGTGGGTATGTGGATGTGAGTTTAGGTGCCCAAGGAATACAGAAGAAAGAGCCTTTGGAGCTAGAGTTGTGATTCCCCTGGTGTGAACAGAGCTCTGATCATCTACAAGAGGATCAACTAATTGCTGAGCCACCTCCCCAAGCCCCAACGCTCTCTTATTCTCCAAGGAAACTAACCACGAAAGCTATTGTCAAGGTTACGATGAACAGGTATCCAGTATGACTGTAGAATTCTGTGCTTTTGATTCCTAGAGACTTGCTTTCCTTCACTGGGGTGATGCTCCGAATCTTAGAGACTTACCCTGAACCTCAGGGTATCGCATCATGAGTGTAATTCCCCAGCGCAGTGTGGTGGCTGTGGTCTCTGTTCCTGCTCCAAACAAATTACTCACGAGGGCTAACAAATTTTCTTCACTGAAATAGTCAGCAGATGGATCGTTTTCCTAAAATGTTAAAATACGTCTTTAGTCATGTAATCATCTCACAATGGGTAATTGTAAAAGATTACCATAGATTAAAAACAGCAGGTGGAGCACTCTTCAGCTTAGAGGACTTTCCTTTCATTATGCAGCTGTCTTACAGAACTGGAGGATGTGGAGTAAGTGCCAGATGCTAACACTGCTAAATAAATCTGAAAATAGCAAAGGCTGTTTTCGTTTAGGAAGATTACAAGATAGTATTCAATTGAGTTATTAAAACACTCCCCACATCTTATTATAGTATTGTGAAATATCATGTTAATTCTCTTTAAATTTTTTTCTTTTTAAATTTTTTATATTTCTTTAGTATTTCTTTTTAAACTTTTTAGCAAAGTAATCTTTCTTAGATTTAATAGATGAAACGCATTTCAAGATTACTAAAAAAAAGAAACTAATATAGGGCTGGAGAGATGGCTCAGTGGTTAAGAGCACTGGCTTCTTTTCCAAAGGTCCTGAGTTCAATTCCCAGCAACCACATGGTGGCTCACATCTATAATGAGATCTGGTACCCTGTCCAGGCCTGCAGGCATACGTGCAGGCAGAATACTGTATACATAGTAAATAAACAAATCTTTAAAAAAACTATTATAAAAGATCTTTATATACTTCCCCAGATAATAATATGCAAATGTAAGCAAAATGTAATAAATAACATCTTCAGTCTATAAATGACCCACTGTTAATCTGAGTTCAGTCGTCTCTCTTTTCTGAAGGAATGTTTTGCTTCTAGAAGTAATTAGTTAAATTAATAGCAAATCTTGGCCAAAGAATCCTCTGAGAGAAGCACCATTACCTCCTGCTGTCTGAGCAGAAAAGCGTCAATGAGACTTCTGGGATCATTTTTGTCCAGATTATTACGGTGTTCTAGGAAGGTCATTCTTATGAAGGAAAATAATTCATCTCTGTTCCTTATGATCTTCTTGTGGCTTCTTAGGAGAAATCCCAAAACAGGAAACATATTAAAAAGCTAAAAAAATTTAAAAAATACTTTAAGTATGGGTGTTAGCTAGTTGGGACAATGCAAGTGAAAATATGATTATTGAAAAATTGTAGAAATAACAGTTTCAGTTTTTGCTTCAGCTAAGAATAATAAACAGAATTATATAATGATGCTTTTCCATTTGTCAGAATTAAACAATCAATAGCAAATCCTGAAACAGCTCATAAGCTCTATCTACACACAGTATTTTGCATATTGTACCTGTGGGGTAACATAATTAAAGGTGATACGATATACAGCAATAATATCAGCTTTATGCTGAGAGAAAGAAGCCCAGTGTTTCTTTAAAAAAAAACTTCTGTGAGTCCTGGTGAACAACTGCATCATCTTAATCCCAAACAACACAATAAATTCACTTAAGTTTTCTGTAGAACCACAGAAACACTTCCGTTTGTAACAGACATTATCTGTAGATCCTGACAAGAAGTACCACTTTATAAAGTCATCCCCAACCCTTAAAAATGTTTCAAGAAGACTTTGACAGGGACACCTTTGTATTATAAGGACATTCTTGACCTCCTTGATGTAGAGAAGATCCATCAAGTACACTGTATTATTAACTTAGCTCACACATACTGTTGTTAGTGGTTGGTGAGCTCTCAGTTAACCATCTCCCAGTCCAGATGCCCCTGGAAGAGTACAGGGTTGGCACCAACCAAAGCAGCTAGATTTAAAGAAGTTCTTGGTTCAGAAGTCAAGAGATTGAAGGCAGCATGCAAGGGATGGTGACAAGATGTGATAGATATCTTGACCAGAGAGGCAATCTCCATCCCTTCTTTTCCCCCATTTAATCTGAGGCTGGAGATGTTTTTAGGATGTTAATGGTTCTCTTAATAAGCTAATTTTAATATTCAATACTTCATACTTGTTTTTTTTGTTTCTTTTGTTGTTGTTGTTTGCAACTGATGGGCAGTGCAAGCTTTGACATTTCAGGTACAACTTTATTGTTTGCTAAAATTTCTCAATATACTTATTTTTAGTTAGATAAGATCTAATATTTAGTTGCCTTCTCAAAGGAGTTGTTAAAACCCATTTTCCTAACTGAGTTCTACTATACACTTCTTATTTAATTGATGCTTAGTTCATATCCCATGAATGGTTGTTGGTGTAGGTAAATGACAGGTGGCTACAATTATAAGACAGACCAAAGCCATACATTAGTGTTTCTCATAACCCATGCATCAAGGTATTTATTGCAGTGCCTTGTGGTGAGAGAACCATCGGGTAGGTGAAACAAGCATGTTTGCCATACCATTATACTTAGAACACATTAGCATCCTTTGTACAGTCTCTCGAATAGTCAAGTATACCTCATAGGATCTAAATCACAAAAGGAAATCAAAAAAGAAAGAGAAAAACATTACCACAATTCTTGGGCTTCCAATGAGCTTCACGTTTTCACCAATTAAGGATAGGAGTCTTAGGAACTGGGGGTCTTGGTAGTCAAACCGTTTCCCAAGCAACACGGACACAATGACGTTAGCAACAGAAGCATTCAGTACTCTTTTGATCTCAAAGGGTTTTCCTAGAAGGCAATTCATTGAGCAGGTCAGGAATAGCCACATACACAGTGCTAAGTCACTTCCAGACTGACTGGGGCAGGCTTTCCAGTGAAGAGTTTCGGAGAAGGATTCGCTGTGATTGTGTCCTTCAGGGATGTGAAATTTATAGCTCTGGCTCATGCCCAGAAGTTGCCACAAATGCTCAGATGGCCACAAAGGAAATGAAGTGGAAATGTGAAAGAAGACTGGCATTCAGCTCTGCTAAAGAAAGAATAATGTGGCACAGGCAACTTAACGTGTGTGTGTGTGTAGCTTTGTAGTGCAGTGTGTGGAGAGAGGGTTGTTATTGCACAATATATGGGAAAACATCACTCACTATAATAGGCCACACTAAAGTTTGGGCTAGAAATTCTACTACATTCTGATGTTTTCTGCATCACTGAAACCTACACAGAGCGTGAAATCAGACCTGGTTTCGCAGGTCTGTATCTGTGTTACAGGGGAGACTGAGGTAGGAAGATCTAATGTTGAGGACTTCCTAGGCTGTAGAATGAGTTCAAGACCAGCCTAGACAGCCTAGTGGGATCGATTTCCAAAATAAAAAGTAAAAGGAAGGTTGTAGCTGCAGCTTAGTGGTCACGTGCTTGCTTAGTATACACGGGCCCAAGTTTCCTTACCCAGTTACATCTCCAACAGACATATACAAAGCTTACTTAGATTATGAGGTTATTAAGTATGTGCCAGTAGGTAAAAACCTATTTACTTATTTATTTTAGGAATAACATATTGAGCGCATGGTAAGAGGAGAGCATAATCAGGTTGGCTACTCACTAGCATGCCAACTTTGTACTGGCATAATTATTTATCTATTTATTTTTGAGGGAAAATATCACTAGGTAGCCTGGCTGGCCCAGAATTTTCTATATAGCCTGACTGGCCTCGAACTCATTGAAAACCACCTGTCTTGAGTGCTGAGATTAATGGGTTTTAGTTACTTTTCTATTGCTGTGAAGGCACCATGAACAAAGCTATATATATATATATATATATATATATATATATAT